>QVOA01013294.1:0-164511 GCA_014825685.1 Pseudomyrmex cubaensis
ATATATATATATATATATATATATATATATATATATATATATATATATATATCTGCGCTCTCGTTTCTAAACCGCGCGCGAGCCGCATTTCGATTGCGAACGCTGCTCTCTCGGCGAGTTTACGCAAGAAACGTAATCGCCAGCAGTTACCTATCCCGGCGAAGCGAAGAAGTTTCGACCGAGGAGGGCTACCACGGGCCATCGGTGTGCGCTTTTGTGTCTTTTTCTCTCTCTCTCTCTCTCTCTCTCATCGAGAAAACTGGATGAGTCACGCGGCCGATAAAAAGCTCTCGCATCTCGCCTCCAGAAAAACAAGATTTTTCTTCTCCCACCTCGACGAAACTGCGACCGAGTCTTCGTCCTAACTTTCTGTACTTCGTTTTACCGCGCGCGACTCTCGATGCGTCGTGGAGGGACGCAAAAAGCGCCCGCGACCGAGTTCGATATGTCGCTTATTTCGAAAATTCTCGTCTCGCTTCTTGCGCCGCTTTATTTATTCTCTTCGTGAATCTCCAATTCGATTTTTGTCTTTTTACGCGGAATTATTTCCGTCGTGTCGCGTCTGTTTCTCGTCTTCGCGGTGAAAATATTGCGGTGCGTGATTTTGTGTAAAAAAAAAAAAAAAAAAAAAAATTGTCGAAGAAGTTTATATTTTTTTATCGACGCCATTTTCTCGAAGTGGTGTATAATTTCACGGAAGCTGTGTGTGTGTGTGTGATTAGAAGTTTTAGCGTGTCGCAACACGACGACGGCTCGTTCTGCAACGCCCCGGAGATGCTTTTTGCGGAAAATGTTTACCGTTTCTACTGTAGCAACATTAAGGTGACAAAGCCGCAGCAAGCGAAGCAAATAATTAATAAACAGCAAAAAGGCACTCATTAAAAACACAACAATATTTTTATCTCGCGGCGAGATGCAATGTGGATATTTCGCATCGTAACATTTTTATTTGCGGGCACGTATTTTTACATCGGATTTTTATTGAACCGATATCGGCGGTATTTTCGGCGTCGATATTTCACAGCGACGTTAATGACACTTTGACACTTTCCGACGCGTGTCGACAACGCCTTCGATCTCAATATCGCATCTCGTAGCTTAGATACTTTATCGCCATTTCGATGGAACTTATGTCGACTCTATTGTAACGCGGGATTGTTTTTATCATCTATGACGCATTTTTTTTTTTTTTTTTTTTTTGTCTGTTCGCGATGCGGCATGACTCACGGGTTCGGCAAGAAACGGCTCGTCGGTGCAAAACCACCGTCGTTTCTTCCGCCGGCGTGGCCGGCGCGCAACTATTGCGCGCTGCGTTTTTGCCGGCTTCTTACGAGCGGGCCGATTCGGACTGTGCACGGACGGCGGGGTCGCGTAAGCGCGTTGACCGTCGACGATGTGCGTGGCAAAAAAAAAACGCGCGGTTTTGTCCGCGATGTTTCTGCGAAAGGCAAAATTGCGACAGAAAGAGAGCCGCTCGGTTGCGAGAAAAACCTTTCTCTTTCACTGCGCCTATTTTTCTTTCTATCTATTTATCTATCTCACTTGGTGTTTTTTCAAAGTCATCGTCTTAAATGATCGTTACAAAATTATTACAAAGATCATTAATTTTAGAACATCAAGCAATCTTTTTTTTTTTTTTAAATTACGAACTTACAAATGCTAATGTATTTTTTTAATTTTTTTTTGTGCAAAAGAACGGAATTCAGATGAATAGAGTATAAACGAGGATAGACGATTATTGAGAGAGAGATAAAGAAAATTGTCAATGATTATTACATGTTATTACATGGAATCTTGACTTTTATACACCGACATTCTCGTATCGAATTTGCAGTGTAATGTTGTCGCATTTTTTTTCAAAAGTCTATGGAAGATTGATTGTAACGCCGATCGTTCGGTGATAGAAAAACTATCAGTCACAATTTCGAAGTGTGATATCGTTTTTGACAAAACTTCTTTGGAAATCCCGGGAGATACATATTTAAAATAAATATCACAAATTGTCATAAAATTGTCACAAATTATCAGGTTCAAATTTTATAAAATGACATTAACCAAATTATTTATTGCACAGTTAACTTGCATATATTGTTATTCGCTTTGAAGTTACATTTATTCCGCTTTTAATTCGAAGACAGAGTTTTCAATTGCGACCATAAGGATTTGCCATAAGACAGACCAAAGTTAGTATAATAATGCGCGCTTTATTACAACACAACGACGGTCTGATAAGCGACATTATGCATTTTATAGGGGATATAAAAAGGGGTTCTATCGATACCGGCGCTGGCGTTGATGCACGGCGAAAAAGCTCCGGCTTTTTTGCGGCAAGTTTGCCGTGTGCTCGCGCCCTCGCTTAAGAAAACTTGGCGAGCGTGGCTTTTTTACATCAGACAGGGGAGAGAGAGAGAGAGAGAGAGAAAGCGAGAGAGAGAGAGAGAGAGAGAAGAGAGAGAAAAAGAGAGCTTGGTCAGTCTCGCGTGTTCGCTTGTACGTACTTCCTCTTCTTCCACACTGCCACATCGGAGAATTTGCGCCGTCGATGTGCGCGGATTCGCATAAAAAAAAAAAGAAAAAACCAGAGATGGGGGGAAGGAAACGGAACAGAGTTAAAATACGATGCGATCGAGCCCGAGTTACTCGTCTGTGTTCGCGTATTCTTAATTATGTTCGATATTGAGGCTTTAGTGCGCGTCGTTTCTCACATGTGCTTCGAAAGCACATGTCTCGAATCGTGCTTAGCGCAGAAAACGCAAGTACTGTGTTGGACATTATTGCGCTTATTACGGTCGTTTGTTCGGCGGTTGCTGTACAATATTTTCACTTTATCGTTTTTTGCCGCTTTACGACCACTTGTCCGCGGGGAATAATTGCCTCGTCCTAATACCGCTCGTACCGCTCGCCAGCGATTTTGTAATCAGTTATCGATTACGTTCCCGTCGTTATTCAAATTTCCGCTCGCGCGTTTTTCTTTCTGTCGTGGTTTGTTTTTCTTCCCTCAAAAAATAAAAACAAGGTAAAAACAGATTTTGTATCCGTTATACGCATTTTCTAATTAACATGCGTTTAATTTGTTATATAACAACTCTGCGTTACCATTTTAGAGGCCGATTCACGACGTCGAGCTGGTTTGACATGATAATAGAAGGTAAATTTACGCAATCGGGTACGCAGCTGCTTATCCCGAGCTCTTCTTCCCGATCGAATCGGGTTTTGTGTGCGTTCACGCCCGGTGGACGACCGTTCGTCGATCCAGAATCAAAAGGAGAGGTTTCTTCTCCGGGAGAACTTAATCTGAATACGATCGCCGTGACGGCCGGTGGGTGGCTGCACTCGAATAAGCGTCTAATTCGAGCGACGTACACGTGAATGGGGGGGTCCCGCGTTTGCACAAAGACGAGAACGTACGCGCCCATCCGTTTGTACATACACCTTGTGCTGACCGACCGTTGCAGAGAGCAACGTAAGAAATTTTCTTTTCACCCCTTTTAACGACGAAGTTTCATCCGCGTTCGCGAACAAAATCCGTAAAACGCGTCAGCAGGTTTTTATCTTAGATTTCAGTTGTTTTGTTTATTACTTGCTACATGTGGGAGCTAAAATATAAATTGCGGAAAAAATCTAAAATTTGATATATTCAATATTATTCTCATTATTATATGTTTATCAGTTATTTTATTATATATTGAGTATTTTTTTCAATTACCTCAAAAACTTAAAATTTATGTTAAAATACGCGAAGTTATTTGGTTTTTGCTGACGTCAAATAATGCAAACATAAGAACGTTCTTGATATATTTTATATCGAAATTTCGATCGATGCAATAACGAGCAAGCGTTCTGCAGCGACGTCGAATATGCAAATGACAGGTAACGATCAACCCCTTGTTCTCATCGGCTCCTTGCCAGCTCTTTCGTTTCTTTTTCTTTTTTCTTGAATCCGCGCACGACGTTCCCACAGGAGCGCGCGTCGAGGCGCGCGAATAAATTAAAAGGCTTTTGCCGGGTCCTCTCAGTTGCACACCCTATTGGCGGACAAAAGGCGACGAGTCTCCCCGTTTGTCTGCATTTTTTTGTTCTAAGCGATAATCCGGCGGGACGATGCTTGGATGCGCCCGCGCCTGTCGGTTTTCGGGGTCTCGTCCGAGCACCCCGATGACCCGTAGCTTCCCTCCTCTTTCCTCGTTTTCCCACCTCGTTCGCACGCATATGCATATCGTTTTCCCTCCTGCAAGATAGCAAGCGGAACTCAGAAAAAAAAAAAAAAAAGAAGGGAAGAACCGGCTAAAAAAGAAAAAAAGCGGGAGATCTCGGGAGGAATTCCAGCGCGCTGCTGCCTCCTCTCTTCGTACCCTTCCCTTCGGTGAGTTTTTGCCCCCGCGGAGATGACGGCTTTTTTGCGGCCGTGGGGCCCCCGCGACGGCGACGATGACGACGATGGGGGCAACTTTTTCTTCGCTACGCTATCCTCGAGAGCTCGCTCGAAATCTGCATGAGTCACACGCGAAGACCATCACACGCGCGTTCGCTCGGGATGAAGGACGGTGTCTTTCTAGTATCCCACGATCAGTCACTTCCTCCAGGTGACGTCCGCTCTATCCCGATAAGGAGCTCATGTCTTCGTGTAACATCACAGAAACTTACCAGACTTTTATAAAAAGTTATGTAATTAATTTAATTCTATAACATTAAGTTTTTATGTTAATTATTAATAGAAATAATGATAATAATTTGCTGATTTTGCTTTCGTTGAAATGTGATGATGATCGATTTACGATCGCTGATACATTGTTTATCTTGTCTTTGTCTTCGAACGTGTGCGAATGACGAGGTGTGTGTCGTCTCGTTAGCTACAGGTGTAGATACAGATTAACGTTGACAATGGACACGTCGATTAGTTCCCGCAGGTGATGAGCTCCGTCCACGTGAAAAAAAACGATCCCTCACGTCTGCGATAAACCCTTTCTCTCTTCTCAAAAAAAGATCTTCGGTAAAAAAACCCATTTATTCAAAGAAAGAGGGTCTGTGGGAAACCAGTTTTTTACATTCTCTCAATAATAGTTTTATTTAAACAAAATCGTGATATTGTTTATAAACAAAACTGAAAATCGAAGTGTGATATTTAACGTGACAGACGACACTTTTCCATTCTCGGTGAGATATTGTTTAAACAAACCTTTAACACAAGTATGTTAATAATAACAATATTGGTTTGCTTTAGAAATTGAGTCCTTTGTAGAAAAATGCATTAAAGATACGTATTTCCTATCTCCTGTGTTATTTGACAGCAGTAGAATTTGTTTTATATATTTTATCATTTTATCTAAGAAAAATTCAATAAAAACATAGTAAATTAATATTTTCGCGCTAGTAAATAAACATCTCGTAATGGTGTTCTTTAAAATGGCGCGGATTCTACCTTCGAAATAGTTCGACCGACTGTTTGATCGGAGAACTGCGGCAGAGGAAGTAGGATTTATCCCCTCACAAAGGGGATGGGACATGGGCCGCACCCTTGGGACTCAAGATCGCTTACCCAGCCAATACCAGTAGCGATTCTGAACGACCACCATTGAAAGACTTCAACGAACACAGTAATCTTTCTGCAGGGTGCCAAATTTCGTGTTCTATTGTTTCTTCACGTACATATTTTTTACTTTTCACATTAGTATTTTAATTCATCAGAATGTGCGTTTTATATAACTTTTTATCTATGACCGTTCTGATCGAAAATCCACTTTTTTCCAAATACAGAGTTATGAATAGCGCATTAACCGTACTGAAGAAAATTTTGGTGCAACTAGACGAATCTCTTTTTCTCTCTCTCTATCCGTGTGTATGTACGTATCTAAAAACACATGGGAACGAGAGATAGAGAAAGAGTAGGAAGGCAAGGAGGAAGATGGGGGCAAGGAACGACAGGCGCGCACGAGCGGTGGTGCAAAGTGGCACAAGGTATAAAAAGAGGGTCGGGCGGGTGTAGGGGGCTGCTATAGCGGGGTAAAAGGACGCGAAGGATAAGGAACGAGGCCGAGGAGCAGCCCGAGGAGGAGGTAGAAAGAGAGAGAAGGAGAAAGAGAGAGAGAGAGAGAGAAAGAGAGATTCGAACGGCGAGTCAGTCCATCTGCCCGATGTTTTGTCCAGGAGGAGGACGGGAGAGAAAGAGAGGAAGGAAGGGGCAGCGCGCGGCAGGGCGACAAAAACTCACCTAACCCTTCCTTGATTACAATGCCGACAAAAAGCGAAATACTAACCGCCGCTCCGCGCCACATCGCGCGAGGAGAGGAGAGGAGAGGAGAGAAGAAGCGAAGTAAAGAGAGAGAGAGAGAGAGAGAGAACGGAGCGCGCGCTCCTAAGAAACTAGACTCGTTTTTGCGCTACCAGAGGCAGCGGAGGAGAGCGTCCGTTCTCCGTGAAGTATCGGACAAAGAACGTGCACCACCAACTCCCACTTTCTCCCTCTCTTCCGTCTTCTGCCACTCCGGCGAAACCTTCTTGGTTCCATCGTCCATGTTCCGGGCGCCCTTAAACTCACCCCCGTTTACTTTACGTCTTCTCTCTGGACTGACCTTTCCGCGCAACCTCCTTTCTCTCCTCTTTCCTTCTTTTCGTTCCATTATCTTCATTCTCCTTATTCTCATTTCTCTTTCCTCTTCTAACACGGTGTTTTCGCTTGCGAATAAGAGATAAATGTAGTGAATACCGAAATTTGGGTATTTTTTCTTTGTTACGCAAAAAGATATCAATATACTTATGTGGAAGAAATCAAAAATATTCTAAAATATGTCTAATTAGTAATCAACTTGATTTTTTTTTTACACAAAACCGAGAAAAAAGTAGAACAAGATCTTCAATATTATATATCGCAAGGCTTGTAAATATAGTTGTTTACGATGCGTTTTTTGTCGTCCCATTTATTATGGATGCAAATACAGGAAAAATATATCGACACGCGCGCTGATCCTTCTAGTGTTAACTGTTCGGAGTAAAAAAAGGCATAAAAGATATAAAGGCATAAAAAAAGCCTAACGACGCAAAGTTTATTGTGTACAGAAATACTAAAAAAAAAGTACAAGTTTCAAAGACCGACGTGTTCATACTTACACGTGGAACAAGTCCAAAGGCTTAGAAAGATTACCAGCCAAACAAATATTTCTTATATAATGTCAAAATAATCCAACAATAAATACGTACGGGAAACACGAGCTGAAAACACGTTCGTTCGCATGTGTCTTCCCCCTTTTTTGTCTTCCCTCACGTCTCATTTCTGATAATTAAAACGTGATGTTGTTTAAGAACTCTCGTTTTATTTAACTTTATTCAACTTACTCTGTTTCATTTAATCATATTTAAAATAAAACCACGTGATAATTGATCTAGTAGTAAAACAAGTCACTTTTATTTTAACTAGACACGACAGATGCGCGCTATTGATTTTGTGTCTCTCGCACACACACATACACACACACACACACGTAACTTCAAACTGTTAAAAATACACAGCATTTGACAGCAGCTCTATGCGAAGTAAGCTGCAAAAAGAATCAGTATCACAGGAAAAGAGACAACAATAAATTCTTTACGCACCTTTTTTTAAAGAGAGAAGGAAGGAGAAGAGACTTTACGTAACGTGAAACAAATTCAAAAGCAACTTGAAGATCACTTGTAAATGTAACTAAGAATTTTCTACGAATTGCAATCGGAGTTTTGAAAACTCGATTTTGTTTCTTTTTTTTTTTTAAATTCGTTAAAAATTATAGGTATTAAAATCTCATGAATTATGTCATTTGCATGTAGCACACTACAACATCCGATTCTTCCTGACCTTCTCATATTGTTCAAAAAGCAAATCTTTCATTTGCATCGTCGTCGAAAGCCACAAATATTCTCCCACCAAATCCTTCAAACACGTCGTTCATTAATTGGCATTAATCCCGCGTGGATCATTAGCCATCGTTCGCCTCGCTCATCGGTAACTTTCCGCATCGGAAAGCGATGCAAAAAGCCGCGCACGATTATCCCGTGGTATATCGTCTGCCGCAAACGTTGCGTCTTCTTGCCGGCGGAAGACGTAATAAAAATGACGGGGGCGCGCGCGCTCGATGGTGATGAGAAAAAAAAAAAAAAAACGACACGGTCCAGCGACGTCCGACTTCTCTCTCCTGTCATCTATCAAGCAACCTTGATAATATATATCGCGCTGATATCCATTATTCGTGCCGCTAAGGAAATCGGCACAATGTCGACGAGTTCGAATGTTTCCGAAACGACGCGCGAAAAAATTGGACGTCTCGCTTCCATTGCCGCAGGTCAGGTCGCCTTTTCGAGATATTCCGCGAGAAAACGCGACGATTAGTCGGAGAGAATCTTGAATCACTTATTAAATTTCTTTTGCTCCTCGAGTTTGTTTCCGCCTGTTCGATCTGTCGTTCGCAAACTTTATAATCTCGAGCACGATTCAACGTCAATCGTCGATGCTGCATTTGACTCCCGTTGCGACGAGAGTCTTCTTTCGCCACGGGATGTCGTCACGGCAAGTTTCTTCGGGAATCATTTTCTGCCTCTTCCGACCAATCGCGAGTAAAACTCGCGAATAAGGGGACAATCTGTCCGACACGACGTTTTCTTGCCCGGAGTTCGAAATGCCTTTCGAGAAATGCCTCGTGACGAGAGAGAACAACTCCGTATTTGTTTTCTCTCCCGCAAAATTTTTCTGTCACAAGGACAACCGGTCTTTTGTGCGCGCGCGTCCGATCAAAATTTCGATTTTCTTCTAACGAGAAGTTGAGCGGCGCGTGTCGACTGACACGTGTGTGCGACTGAGCGCGCGTTTTTTATCTCTGTAATTACACGGTGAGCATAATTAAAGCGTAATTTTTCTTATTTCGCGCGCATTCGTCGCATCACGCGGACTATGACGAAGTTATGCGGAGTTCGGATTTGTTTCTGATTTAGCGCGCCGATTTCTTTTTCGGCGGCCGCGTCTAATCCGGTTCTCCTTGCGAGAATCGTACGCGCGTCTCGCCGTTTTTCTTCGGGCTTCCGCACAGGCCTCGAAGATCTGGGCTAATTCTCGTCACAATAATCGTAAAACATATCCAAGGATAGAAAAACTACAATAATCCTCGAGTCGTCGTCGTCGTCGTCGTCGTCGGTGCCGCGACAGGATTCCTCGATACGGACCTTGATATATGAAAGTTCCGCCGATTCCGTCTACTCGTTTTTTTGCGTGTGGATTTTTTTGCCGATACGGTAATGAGAAGAGAGAGAGTATACCGGAGAGTATAGAAAAAAGATAAGATTTACATAAAAAAAAAACGTAGAGAAAAAACATCAAAGAAGTGGAATAAATTGTATGCTTACGCGCGCATTGCGACTTTATTTGACGTATCTTTCAATCGGATAGGACAGACATTACAAAAATACATATAAAAATATTGTTTTTATCGGTGTTGGTTTTATTTGCAATACATTTCTGCAGTGTTTTTTTATTCTTGTTTTTATTTATCTGATGTTAGTTTATCTCTTCGAGTGGATATCTTAGTTTTTCGTCGCTCAACCTTTTTTTTTGCCGAGATCGATAACGCAACTCGTTCAATCAGTTTAAATTTAGGTCCAATTTTATCGAATAATTTCGGATAGGTATTCGAATTTTTTCTGAACATTCTTCTTTTCCCTTTATTATCGCTTTTCTATGGTCAAAGAGCAACCGGACCGGTCGCGCACCGTCCGCGGGGAATGTGCGGGCTCGCGTCGCCCGACGACGACCCCGAGTGTACGCGCCCCGGCCGCGCGCGCGAGTCTTCGGGGGTTTCGCCGAGGTGGGATCAGGTTTTTCTCACCGTCGGCGACGCGCCTCTCCGCCTCCGGAGCGGCGTTCGCGTTCCCAGCCTACAAAAACGTTACCACCCTGTGCCAAAAAAGTCGTTATGTAAATGTACCGCGAGAGCCCCGGCCGGCCTGTGCTGCTGGCGCGTTCGCCGCCACAGGTATACAGAGTGAGCCGCGCGCAACTCGATCGCCCTGTGACGATTTCAAGTTTGGAAGGACCGTCGATTGTGAAAACTGGACGAGAAAAAGCGCCGAAATCACATGCCGAGGTTTTCAAATCCAATTTCGCCGATAAACACGTTCTCCAAAATTTGCTGCGCAATCTGATCCCAGCGGTCTCGAAGTTGGCGTGTGAAAAAAAAAAATATCTCCTTCCAGTTTTTGACACAGGAAATCACGATTTGACCTACGTAATAATTAATGTAAATTAAATAATAATGTAATTAAAATTAAATAATATTCGATGAGACACGCCAAAAGGCGTATATAAATAAGTAGTCGCAAGTTTATTCCGCGTCCGAATTAGGTCGAGTAAATAAGTAATACTGGGGATGAATTATTAATAAGTTCGCGGTTAATGCGGCGTGCGAAGTTGATGATGATGAGCGGACGATTGGCGCGTGGTTTTATTTTTTAACAAAAGCACGATCGAGGTGTTGTCGCGCGCGTATGGATGACAGGCTCGGATAGATGGTCAACAACGTGTATATCACATACGCGAGGTATTATTAATAAAGTTGTGAAAACGAGAATAAGATGTGTCAGCGGCGACGATATTAATAAATCGCGGGCGGCCGATAATAATGGGGGCGCGAATCGACTTTGCGAAAATCAAAGCGTGGGGTGGTAATTTTCATTCCCTTTGTTGAGACTTTCCTCAAAGTCGAATAATTGAAACTCTGTCTGAATAAATAACAAACACAAGATGACGCGATACAGGACAGGAAAATCCAAACAAACTAACAAAAATTAAAAACATCAAACAACGAATTGATGCGAAACGTTTCTGCGTTGCGTCTCTCGCAATCCCAGATATTCTTGTCGCGAAACGTAGTTTCCTCTACCGCACTGATGACCATCTCTTCTCTCTTCTTCTTCTTCTTCTTCTTCATCATTCGCTCTTTCTCGTCGCTCCGATTCTGCTGACCCGCGCGACTCCGAGTGTGCTTCCACGTAGATCCTTTTTTCGCGGGTCGCGGTTTGCGCTAGAAAAATCTCGCGGAACGAGTCGCCACCCCCCGTCGCCGCCGCCGTCATCGTCGGCGGGGACCTATTCGCGAATCCAAGAGGCCGCGCCGCACGAGCGTGAGACCGAGACCCGGGCTCGTAATAAGACCCGCCGGCCAGTTTTTTTTGCAGCCTCTGTCTCTCTCTGTCTTTCTCTCTCCGTTCTCCGGCTCTTTCTTCGGCCTTACCCTGCGTTTCTCTGCCCTCCTTTACCCTTCTCTCTCCAATGGCGGCACCGGTATTAATTTATACGCGGTACGTGTGTGCACGCCGCTTTTTCTCGCAGTTCCTCGAAATTTGCAAGAAACTAGTCGGACACAACGGCGACTCCTCGCCGCTAAACTCGCGCGCGATCTTGTCGGCGCGACAACGGACGACGATCAAGACGACAACAGCCTAGAAGGGCGAGGGGTGATGATCGCGACGAGGGTAGGACAGTCGACGACTACCGATGACGTAGAAACAAAATTGATCTAATCTTTTCCCTCAATTACAATCAAAAACTTATTTTTCTGTCAAAATATATATGTAAAATTTTCATACGAGAAGGATATTACGTAATTAATCCTTAAAAAATGGCACCGGATACACGTGTCGTTTGTGTCCATGAAATATTTGATCATTACATATGTTAAGTTTCATTTCCAGAGAGAAATTATGAAAATAATAAATTGAACCAGTTTATATTCTCGCGCACGTGGATTTGATACAAAATGTGTCTTGGTATAAAATAAATGAAAATATCGTGAAACATTGATCACTCTTTCAATTTATACATCTTCTGCGAAACATCGTCGACTTTTACAGCTGTCGAGCTGTCTAATAAAGATCGTAATTTATTGCCGACCGTGAACGAGAAGGATAGATAGAAAAGAAAAAAGAACGGAGAGACCGATTCGCGATGATGACCAATATTGTTGTTGTTGGCGATGCCGATCGCACGAAACTGATGACAATTATTCCTATCGTTAGTAATAGTTTCGGGTTGTATTTTCTTCACGAATTTCTGTTTAACGATTTGTACAACTTGCAGTGGTGCAAACATCCGTGCCGCAAAACGAGGCCGAGCTGCAGTTGTACAGAGTGATGCAGCGCGCTTCGCTGCTAGGATACTACGACACGCTTCTCGAGATGGGTAAGCACACAACTTTCCATTAAATTTCAAATAAAATTTTTCTTTTTTTTTATAGTCAAATAAACGTTGGTTAAAAAGTTTTGAATTGAAAAAACTAAAGCAATTATTAAATTAATATAAATATTTCTCAAAAAATACCTAAACTTTTACAAACCTTTAATTTACTTCTCCTCATTTTCTTTTCATATACGTGTCAGAGAACATTTTAAATCTTTTTACTGTGTAGTTTTTTAAACATCTTGAAGTTTGTGAAGTCTAAAGATATACTTCTGAATCTAAAAATTGTGCGTACATGCGTATGAGTTTGTCATAAAGTTTTATAGAGGTCACAAATAACAATACTGAAATGTCAAGAGCGACAAATCAATCCTCTAAACGTCGGTGATATCACATGACGTATATTACAGGAGGCGATGATGTGCAACAACTGTGCGATGCGGGTGAAGAGGAGTTTCTGGAGATTATGGCGCTGGTCGGCATGGCGAGCAAGCCGCTTCACGTCAGGAGGTTGCAGAAAGCTCTGCAGGAGTGGCTCACTAATCCTTGTAAAGTACCACTTGTTCGCGTCGCACTATGCTAATTTATTACACACAGAAATATATTCATTTGATTATGAAAAAAAAACCTGTTGATTGCAAAGTTTTACATAATTTTTGCTTTACCTCAATCATAAATTTTACATCAAGTGTAAATTCGCGTCTCGCAGCGTTGTTTCAAACGCCGGTCGTGCCAACAAACGCCGCCGCGAAAACTCCAACGGCCGCCGCTGTAGGTTTCGCGTGCGCGAGTCCGCGGCCGCAGATGCAGAATCTGCCGACCGGCTTCACCGCAACTTCCCAGACTTCACTGACGCCGACTCCGTACGTGTCGACGACGCCTCACGTGCCCTTGACGCCACTGCCCTGTCGGAGCGCCAGCCCCGTTGTGCCGGTCACCAGCGTGTCCACCTCGGCACCCTCCACGACTTTCCGTCAGAGCCCAAGCCCGAACACGTCCTTACCTTATACTACTACACATAGTCCCAGTATGTTGCAGGTACAAATCATCTTCTTCATTATTTAATTGTTTTAGTTTATGTTTTATTATATATTTTTTTCAATATTTCTTGTTACTCATATGTATGCATATTTATGTAAATATACATTGTCACATCAATAGGTAGGTACGTGCGAGTCTTCATGCGGCAGCGGCACGACGCCGAGCCCGAGCGGCGTCGGCGCACCTGCGAGTCCACCGCAGTCGACGCCAACCCTCCTGCAGTCGCAGGTGCAGCGGCTCGCCGAGGCCGCGGAGAGGCTCGTCGCTACCATAAGGCCCCTTGATCCTAAGCCTCATAATGTGAAGAAAAAACTCTGCAAGAACCTGGAGGTGAATCGTTAATTTCAAACTGGCGCGACGATGGCGTGCTCTGAAGCGTATCCGAAATACAAAGGAGACTTTCAAGTTTGTAGACCGTCTACAAACACGATCGCGTCTGATTTTGATATTAAACATTATCTAGATTGTTTTTTTTTTAAGAATAAAACAAAGTGAATTTTTTTTTAATTCTATGCAATATGGCAAACTTAAAAGCAATTTTTTGTTAAAAATTCTTGTTTTTCGCGAGGAATGACTTAATTACGAGTTTTCGATTGTTCAGATTTATTTCTCAACTTCGCTTACTTTGTTTTTTCGTTACAGATGGTGATGACAATGTCCGACAGCGATCCGCGCAAAATGGATGAGATCCGAAAATACGCGGCGATTTACGGCAGGTTCGATTGCAAGAGAAAGCCGGAGAAGCCTCTCACGTTGCACGAGGTGTCTGTGAACGAAGCGGCCGCGCAAATCTGCAGATTTGTGCCAGCCCTTCTCACGCGAAGGGACGAATTGTTTCCTTTGGCGCGCCGTGTTGTCCGAGATTCCGGTTATCATTACTCCAAGAGTCAATAGTAAGTGCGTAAGGGACACGGAGGGTGCTATTTTCAAAATGTGCTTTAGATAATAGAATTTGTATGAAAAAGAATTAAATGAAAAAGATTGTAACTCCACATAAAAATCTGTAAATACACAAAGCTGGCTGTGCGTGTAAATAAAAAAATAAATAAAGATACTTTTGCAGCCTGTCGATGTCGAGGCCGCGCGAAAACGGAGATGAAACCGACGCCGAGCGCTCGAAACGCCCGAAGCTCGAGCTCGAGGGTGAGAGTGAGGATGCGACGCAGGTTAGATCTCCGACCGCAGAAATAAATCGCTCACTGTGCACTGAAACACCGCACTCGCATGGCCGCTAATCATTAACCGTCACGTAGAGATCGCAACGCATTAACACCACCTGCACTTACTTGTAACATGCGCAAAAGAAACGGATGCAAAAAAGGTCAAGTATAGTTGCTGTGATTGCATGGCTTGCGCGTATCAGCTTAGAACTGGATTGAGATCGTTTCGATTCGCAAATTGCGATTTTACTAATCGTATAGTTAAAAAATTTGCTAACAAACATTAACCGAGAATCTAGCTTTGGACTATATCCCGTAATCTTGTAAATATTATTCGCGACAGAATTTGAATTGGTCATTGTTTTTCCTTCTTGCATTGCATGCATGTGTTGTTTCTTTTTTCCAAGTCGTTAATCTGCATACGAGTGACAAATAGCAATATAAAAAAAAAAAAAAATTCACGGATGTTTGACAGAATAACAATACGAAAACAATTTTTTAATTTATACAAGTTGCTTGTTGTAAATGTTGACAAGAAAAACTGATTGTTTCTCTCAAAGTTTGATTCGCTCGACACGACTTGCTTGGATTCTACGCTCCGGGCCTGGTATCCCAAGCCGTGTTTTGCCCGTCTCTCCGGGTCGCGCTTTCTCTCTATTCACACTTCGCTCGTTTAATTCATATCTGCTATTTCGTTTCCTCTCTCTCCTTTCGGTGCATTCAATTTTCAGCTTCTACTGTCTGTAGCAGTTCACTGTTTCAGGAGGAGTTGGATCTCCGATGTTCCGGAACGGACATTAACAATTCCATCACGAGAAGACACAGATCGTCGAGGTGATTATCTCTGGAGATATTATACCGCGCACATGTAACATTTGTCTGCGACATTGTGTTTTTATTTCTATGTGTTTATTAGATGGAATATATTGTATTATATATGCACATCGTTACATTAATTGCATATTGATGTTCAGATATTCGCAATGTTTCAGTCCAGTCTGGAGGAAGAAGAATAACAACGGTATTTTCAGCACCAGCGAGGAAATCAGCGACTCGGATAGCCAGTTCTCGTTCTCCAACGAGGAATCTTCGTCCATGCATGTGAGTGGCACGACGTCAACAGAGTTATCTGTGCCATGTAAACTAATTGATGATAAGAGAGTGAAAAATGGCAATGATGTGTCTGTTTCAGGATACAAACGAGGTGGAGGTTGAAAACAGCGATAAAAAAAATGACTTCAATCTAAAGGTGAGCAACGAATGGGAGATTCTTATCGTTGCTATGCGCCGGCTATTTTTTGCTCTTTGCAAACTATTAGAAGTGCAAAAGTTGCTGCAAAACAAGTTTTCTACTCACAATGTCATATTTTTTGTTTTCATGAATAATGATTTATTGGAAAAAATCTTGCTTGATCATTTAGATACACATTGTTTGCAACTTTGCAAAAAAAAAAAAAAAGAAGAGAAACAAAACACCAAAACAGATAAATTAATCAATGTTGTTACTTATTTACGTATCATTTATTATTCTAGTTTGTTGAATTGCGAATGAATTGATTGCGCAGGTGATAGCCTCGCGCGGGGACAACATAATCGCCGTGGCGAATCCCGCGTTGATGGAATGCAGTCATCCTATAAAGGAGGAACCCGCGGACGAGAAACCAACACTGTGATATTGTTACTTAGCGTTTACTGCCGCTATCAAGGTCACGAACGACGCGCGCGCGAACAACGTATCGCAAGTCATTGTCATTATCGTTCACCTACACTATACGCACGTGATGAGCACATTCTCTGTGCCGAAGCATTTTCACGGCGGCGATTGTTGAGATTACAAGACTTATTCGCTAAGTTTTCTTTTCACCGATTGAAACGATTTTTCATCTTTTTTTCTCGCGTTTGTTTCCTCTCAAACGAGAAATTCACGACGCTATTTGTTGTATATGTGTAGATTTAGAGGAATACAAAAAAAATTAATATACATATATAAACACACACACACACACACACGATATATTGTATAGCGTTTCTGGGAGGCGATAGAAAATAAAATTAAAACAAATCAAAAGATCACATGCGACTGAGGTATATATAGTATATATATATATATATACAGCATTACAGAGTGTATATGATAAAAAAAAACGAATGTAAATAAACAAGTCTTTTTATGCGTCATTGATGTGACTTTTACAAGCGCGTATATTTTGAAAATATTTTGAGATTATTAATAATTACCTCATCACACCGTTTTCCTCTAAACGTTACTTCGTGTTGTATTTTGTTTACGCGATTTATCGCGCGCGTGCGAAGAAGCAGCCACATGACACATGTAGCTCACGCACATGTGAACGCGGACTAAAAGCTACACGATAGCCAATCGTTTTACTGCTTTTCCTATTGGTCGTTCGGAAATTCGTAGCGTTTCCCGATAGGTGGACATTACCGTAGATGGCGGCATGTCATCGGAAACTACGTAACTATACCATTATTGAAGTGTGTGGAGACTACACGAGACGAGACTCGCGCGGATAGTAAAAACATCAAACAAACGCTACTTGAGCATTTACAGAAGCTACATGTGAGTCGGTTATACGATAAATTCGATTAAAAAAGGAAAAAAACGCTACGTACAACTTATTATGAGAACATGACGTTTTTTTCGGAAATATGTGATAAATGTGTGAAAAAAACTTGTGAAAAACGAGATGTTGATTGGCCATGGTGTAACTGTTATTCCCTAGCGTTGTCCACATGGGCATATAATTTCGTCGTTGCGCGCTCGCCGGTGTTATTACCCAGTTTATAATCTAACCTAACCTAATCTAGCTTTGATTGGAGTCAAGACGTATCTTATCTCATACAAAGCAAGTGCCAAATAACCGAATTAAATCCGGGTTGATAAAGGAAACACGATAAAGAGAAGAAAAAAAGATTCATATATACAGTTCATAAGTAATAATACAAATATCAGAACCGTGCTAAGGTGCTTGAAAGAAGGCTTTTCTTGGCTCTTCTTTGTTCTTCTTTGATAACGCGATAGTTATGTAGTTAAACAAATATATAAATCGTTGAAACGTGATCGCCGCGCGTGGCTAAACAATAATTAAATGTATTGTTAAGTAAACAGTTTCTTTCTCCGCACGACTCATACTAAAACTATTCGTATTGAATTTCAACTAAATCTCTGTTCTCTGTTCCGTAACGTCACAGTGTCGTCATACATTTTTAACCTCCGTGAAGATTCTGTGGAAGAAACTCTTGTCGCAGATCCAAGTATATGTCGTTAAGAATTATGTCGGATCTTGATGTAAGTATATACACAGTGTAGTTTGTTATAAAGTGGTTATATATTGCAAAGTCTGCAAAAAAAACAAAATTACAGACTGTGTGTTGTAACAAGAGCACTTTACTTTTCGGAAAAGAAAATGACTATTTTACTCCGATTAAAATATTCGTTTTTTATTGTAAAGCGTAAAACTTGAAGCGCTAATTTTGAACAGTTTAATAATTTTTTGTTTACCCTGTGACTTTCTGCGTTTTTGTTTTTTCCTCTTTTCTCTATTGTTATGTGCTTTGTAATTAAGTTGTACATTTATTTTGTTTTTTGGGAGAAAAATATCTTTGTTGAGAGCTTTATTTATAAGAAAAAAAATTTCACATTTTACATGATATGTATATTTTGTTTCTTTCTGCAGAGAAGATTTAGTAAAATTTATGTCAGTTATTGATGTTCCAAAACTTGAAAAAGTTTTGGAACATCAATTACGTGTGAAGTAAGTTTCAGGTTATGGTGAGCAAACATAAAAAACATTTACAAATTATATAAGTAATTGATAAAATTTTATTTCTTTTCTTATTAATTGCAAATATTCTTATAAATATAAATAAATTTTATTTTTTAGTATAGCACACAAATAAATATACATGTACATATATATATTTAATCACATAAATCATAGTTCGTTTTTTACTGGATGTTACAGCTGAGTAGCTCAGATGAAGAAATATTTGATGGCAGTCCCTCAACAAAAAGCACAAATACATCATTAAATTCAACAAACAGTGGAAGTAAACAAACAATTAACAACGATTTTGTCATTAAAGATGTTTCAGTAAAGGTTACACAATTACCAATAAAGTCCGAGGAACATAAAAAGAACACATATAAAGATATACAAATAAAAAAAAAGAAGCGAGTTGTACGAAAATGGCGAAGAGGAATTTATATAGAGAAAAAAAGGAGAAAAGAAAGTAGCTCTAAGAGTACAAAACCTATCGCATTGAAATCAGTAGAAAATAAGACAGAAGAGCATGCGCAGGATCAATTGCGAATTATTGGAGAAAAATCTACAGACGCTCACCAGAAGTTACAACCTGCAAAGTCCTACATATCGGAAAATGTAGAAATATCAGATGAGAGAAGAGATACAAAGGTTGATCAAACATATACATCTGCTCGTATTTTGCCATATGATTTTTATCGAAATAAAAATATGCCTACAACAACTAGATATTTCAATTTTCCGCCATCTTTAAACGATGAGAACCTAGAACAGTACTTACATGAAAAAAACATGAGTGGAGATACTGCGTGTCTAATACGAAGAGCATGGAGGGCGCAACGTCGATTACAAGAAAGCAAACTCAGAAGGAAAAAATTATATAAACAGTTACTGAAGCGAAAAAAGACGATAACTGACAAAGAATTACTTTCATCGATAACATCATTCCTTAAAAAGAATAATTTTGATACTGACATTGAAAGTGATTCATCCGTAGAGTTTCGACCTTTAAAGAAAAGACGTCGAAGAATATCATCAAGTGAAAGTAGTGAAAATATAATCGATAATAATAATTCTAGCAGATCTTATTTGTCTTACGAAGGAACGAAACAAGCAGAATCGCAAATAAAGATTCGTGAGGTAAAAATTATATTAACGAGAATTGAAGACATGATTAACATGAATACCATTAAACAAAAACAAAGAGAAGATGCTTCAGAAATAAGCAAATCAACTGTACTAAGACAATTAAATACAGATAAAGCAAGGAAGTCTAGCACTAAAGTGACGAATGAAAAGGAGTATTCATACATTACAGTCAAAGATCAGGAAACTGTGCAACGTCAGAACAACGAATTAATTTTGACTGGAAACGATGGTTCTTCGCAAACAAAAGATATTTCTAACGATTTAAGATTATCAATAACATCCGATACTCATGTACAAAAGAATTTAAAACAGTCAGATGATTTGTACATAAGGAAGTTAAAGAAAAGATACAAACTATTTAAAAAACCACGAGTTCTGCTGATAAAACTGGAAACCTTACAGATTTCCGTGAAAAATAACCAATATTCGGCAAATGAGGTTGAACGTTTGACAAAGAAATATATTAATTTTGTGATAAAGTCCAATCGCTTCACGTCCCGCGCGTCGTATGGATTCAGGCAGTTACAAAACAAAAGCATAAATATGAATATTGTTCACACGGTAGATGACAATGCAAGTGTTAGTTCACAAAGCGTGAAGAATTCTACGGAATTTGCAGAAAGAAGTCCAACGAAAGGTATTACATTTTCAAACTTTTCTTACGTTACGGAAAAAAAATTGAAAAATTATAATTTTATTTTTTAAGTGAATTGTTATGATCTAGTGTACGTTTATAATATTCATTATAAATTGCATTAATAATATTTATTAAATAATAGTATTTGTTCACTTTATTTTCTTAATAGTATTTAGTATTATGTTTATTCTTGTGTAATTTGATTTTTATGTTATCAAAATAATTACAATTATATTTAATATAATTTTTAATTAATCAATTGTTGCAGATAATAAATCTACAGAGAACAGCGTCAAGACTACTTCACTAAAGAAATTTCCACTTAGCAACAACTTTATGTCCATGATTCCTATAGATCAGTACAAGTTGTTGCAATTGCACAAAGATAAGATCAGTGTTTCGCCAGAGAAAAAGCAAGAGGGTCCTTCGTCGCAGAAGCTATTGAAAATATGGCAAAATGCATTTTGCATAAACTCCACAGAACAATCGCAAAAAACAACTGCGAAGAAGCAATCCGCTTCTTTGCAATCGCCGTCTGTTTCGCAAGATTTGTCGAAAACTTCAGCTGATACGAAATTTACAAGTGTTTCCAACCACGTGGCTTCCACATCTCTGTCTTCCGCAAAAGATGATGCATCTGCTACAGATTCTAAAAAAGTTGATTCTCCGAGAAAACAAACGGAAACTGCAGCGGAATCGGAGACTGCAGAATGCGAGACTGTATTGGAGTCACTTACTAATTGTGTGAATCTTTCGAGTAACGAGAGTGTTGAGAAAACTATCTCTAAAAATAATCCGCTTCAATTACAAAACAATAAACAAATTTTGCTTGATAATAAGAATGATAAAAACATCGCATCAAAATCTTGCTTGAATTTGACGAGAAAAATGACGGAAAATGCAGAAAAAAATTCATTAAAATCACTGAGAAAATCATCGACAAAATCGAACAATACTACATCGCTCGTTAAAAAAACGAAATCTCCAAAGTCGAAAACCTCACCTCAAGTCCCCCAAATATCGTGTGAAATGACAAAGATTACATTTAAATGCCCCAAATGCGACATAGTGTTCGAACAGTTTCGAGCATGGCAAGAACACCATTTATACTTATGTAAACAGAATGCAATCGTAGATTCTTCGTCCGGCAACGTGTTGAAACAACAGAATGTTGAGAGTTTAAATCCATCGATATCGCAAAAAAGTTCTGGTAACACGAAAAGCAAGTCTTTAAGCTCTCAACAAACGCTTGAAAAGCGTACCGTAAAAGTAACATGTAAAAGTTGCTTAAAGGTTTTCGACAATAATTTCCAATATTTTGAACATCTTAATCAAACTAATTGTCAATTTAAGAGAGTATGTCCTATAGATAAGACTGCATCTACATCTCAAAAGACTGACAAACAGAATGATCAAGCTTCCACAAATATATTACAAAAAGTGATAGAGTTAAGAGCTCGGGAAATGGGTGTCGAAGTAAATGGGAACAAGCAAAATACATCACGAGACAATGCAAAAGAATCGAACGCAAAGAGACATGTTACTTCGGAAGTGTCACATGACGCAAGCAAACAAAGAATCGAAACGTCGAACTTACCGAAAACGACAGAGCAAAATGGGCAGTCGATTCTTGCAACACGAGAAAATCATGACGATGAAGAAAGACAAGCGGCGAAGCCGATTGCCATCTGCAAGTGCCACAGAAACGTCAAAATAGTCCATGGGGAAAACGTTCCAATCGAAATAGTATTACAGTGCACGTGTTGTCACGTACTGTTTCGACTGTTGGAGTGCTTCGAAGCGCATTGTCAGTCTTCTGTATTTCCGTCGTGTGCCAGTAATTCGCAAAATAACAGGAAAGCCAAGTTATTTTGTAACATTTGTCAAGTAGTGATGAACTCACTTAACGATATGTATCGCCACTTGGTAATACATGCTAAAATCAATCGCAAGGGTACAGTGACCTTCCGTTGTAACATATGCAAGTTGGCATTTTACGGACTCGGACCGCTGTTCAACGCTCATTTCAACAATCATGAGAAATCTCCGGACTTCAGGAGCAATCATCTAGATTTTCCGACGAATACTTATGTCGGCTCGAGACTCATCAGGATGCCATCCGCGGATAACGACAAAGAGATGAATATTTATTACGAGGTAGCTGATCATATATGTCCGAAGTGTAAAACACCGTTTTACACGCCGTTGACTCTGAGACTACACATGGTGACATGTAACGTCGGTAACGTCAGCGCCGTCCAAAAAAATGCATCTCCAACTGTTGCAAAAACTTCGAAGAAAAAGAAATTTATTTTGATTTGCGGATTCTGCAACAAGAAGTTCTGTAACAAAGCGGTTTTCGACCAACATTCGTCAGAGCACAAGCAAAAGCGAGAACTGAACTCGTACTACACCTGCGTGACCGTCACCGCGATCACGAAGGTCTACATCTGCAAAGTTTGCACAAGCTTGTGGCAATCATTGGAGCAATTCGAGGAACATTGGCGCACTCACGGCGAGTTAAGGGAAGACTACGTGTGCTCCATTTGTGAGAGTCACTTCAATGTTTTCGATCTCTTTGAGAAACACGCGATTACTCACAAGAAGTCCGTCTCGTGCAAGGTGATCTACCGCGACGCCAATGAACAAAATTCTATGACTTCGCACGGACAAAATAACGATAATATGTCTCTCGCAAGTATTTCGAGTTGTCACGAAGAAACCGAATCCATCGGTGAGAAATCGGTGACAAGCGACAAAGTTTTGTCAGTTGTTACACCACGAAAATCAGTGATCAAAAAAAGTTTGCATGAGAAACAAAATCAACCGATCGAGACAATAACAGCGCCAGTTTCGGATAGCGTTTCTTCTACTGATATCACGCAAAAGTCAACGGAAGCAAAGAAAAATACTACAACAATCTCCGCAAACGATTGTCCGAAGATTGATAATAACGCGAAGAAGAATAATAACGAAACTAACAACTTAAACAACCTTGAAGATTCAGACGAAGATAATCTGGTAATAGCTTTGTCAGACGAGGAGAACACGGTGTCAAACCTTGTTGTTGGAAACACGACCAACAACGTGCCACTCATCGAACATAACGACGACACGGAAAACAGAAGAGCTGCTACATCTAATTCTGCCGTGACTGTTGAACAACAAAAACAATCTACTGATTTGGAATCAGTCGTCTCATCTGCAGCAACTTCCAGCGCTACGAACGTTAGTAAAGGTGCTTCAAATGTAATAACTCAGGGAGAAACTAACGCGCAACTAGACAAAAGTTCGGATGTTTCAGGAAATAAGGAAACATGTGTCGACGACACGAACGTCAGAAGTTCGAAAGCCGCGCAAGATAATCGCGCGAACGATGCTATCGTTCATCCAGTGATTATAGACGTAGTTTCTTTGAACGAGAATTCCAAAGAATTGTCAAATAATGACATAATTAATAAATCAAAGGTATCGTCGAACAATGATACTAGCACTGAACCGAAACAATTGTCAAAGGATAAAAACACTGAAAACAAAACTTTCCTACGCGTGAAATCTTTGGCAGAATTGACGAACACTCCCTTGAGATCGCATATATGCTACGAGTGCGGTCAGCCGTTCGACTGTGTGCAAAAACTAACCGAGCACATAGCGCAACATGACACCGAACGAAGAAAACAAGCGTCTTTATTTAATCCTCCAATATTTCTGGCACAGACTCCAAACTTAGCTCCTCAACCCAGAGTACCACCACCAGCCATCGTGAATTCGAGTCAAAGTCAGCAGCATCCCATTCTCTCTGCTACTGCTCGACAATATCAGGTGATTGGCGTGAAACCACTACATCTAGTTGCTTATACTGTAGTAGAAAATAAGAAAGTAAGCCCGAATGTATTGCAGTATGAAGTGCCATGGATTCCGCATCAGAAAAATACCTCTGCTGCGGTAACGCAACCATCGATGATACAGCAGCCGACATGTCAGCCAATATCTCAGGTATCTCATCAGGCAAATAAACTTATTCAGAACAACAACATTCAACAAATAACATTAGTCCAACAACAGCAGCAGCAGCAGCAGAATACTAGCACTGTAGCCGTTAGGCCATTTATGCAGAACTTCAATCAAGGATCTGTTTCACAATCAGTACTGTACGATCAACAACAACGACAACAACGGCGACAACAACAACTGCAACAATGGCAACAACAGCAGCAACAGCGACAGCAACAGCGGCAACAACAGATACAACAACAGCGACTGCAACAACAGCAATTGTTACAACAACAACGGCAACTAAACGAACAGCAGCGATTGCAACAACAGCAACAACTGCAACAACAGCAGCAACTGCAACAACAGCAGCAACTGCAACAACAGCAGCAACTGCCACAACGGCAACATGATGATGTTGTACATAATCAATATTTAGCGTCTCAGAGAAATGTGTCTCCGTTGGCACAAAACAATACGGTGCCTGCGTACCCAGCCAATAATAATGCTAGTGGAGATCTGAATATGATACAGCAAGCGAAAACTCCGGAGCATCTTACATGTCTGTATTGTCCCGGCTTTGAGTGCTCCTCGATACACGATTTCGCAGCGCATCTGCGTTCACCAAAACACGAGGCTCGCAGTCATTATAACGATGTGCCTTACAGTTCCTGAACGTAAGCTGTGGATTGTAGATGATGGTCACATTCCGCATGAAAAAAAAAATAAAATAAAATTTTAAATATTTCACAGGTTGATAAGTTTTAGAGTCGATTGAAAAACGGCTACAAAACATCACTGAATACTTCCATAAAGTGAAACAAAAAATTGATTTATATGATGATTCGCTCTATCTTGTTATTAATTAACAGGATTTTTAACTCAAATAATTTTGATAAAATTAAACCTAACTAAATCTTATTTTTGTAAGTTCTTCTATTACTCGAGATGTATGTATATTATATTCTTCAGACATATATCCGAACAACGTAATACAGCTTAGATATCATTTAAACGTTGCTTGCATACATTACACGTTATATAAAAACGTTATATTAAAAACATAAAAAAAAAAATAAGTTTCGTGTGTTTTATAAATAAATTGATTAACTGATAGGTATAAGGACAGTTAGTTGTTACCATATAAAATCATTGCTGAATGATATTATGTTAAACATTTTTTTTTGTAGATACACTATTTTTCTGTACATACATTTTATTTGCGATTTAGGAAGAGATATCTAGGATATAACAATGAACATTTATAAGAAAATATAACATAAGTGTTAATTTACATGTTTATTCCTAGTGTATTAACTATTCTTGTAACTTTTAGAGATTGTTAAGGCCACTGACTTCAGCCAGTGAATTGAATTATGTGACGTCAAACGCGAGAGATCATATGCAGTTACTGTTTTAATGTATGTCAAAATAAAATAGCTTTTTACTTACCACCATCGATATTCGAAAGCGTGAATTTAGTGGAAAAATGTTTTTTCAATATACAGGAGCTAGCAAACATCTGTAAATTTCGGTCAATTGTTACAAAGCCTATTTTTGCTGAAAATATACGTTGAACGTAGTGTATGTATATTTATAAATGTAGAATATAAGAAAGACAAAAGTGCTTTTAACGGATTTTGCCAATTTATATTTTCGAATATCCGACAGCGTGTTTTTTTTTTTTTTTTTTTTGCATCTGACGTTATAATTCAGCGTAGCTGAAGTAAGTACCCAAAAAAATTTTTTTGCAATAGAGAATAAGACTAATGAGAGTCGTAAACGTATAAAGTTTTAAACATAAAATGTAAATCTCAGCATCTTACTGATGAGGACTCGACAAATAGTTAGAAAAAAAATTGAGTTTTTCTAAACTTATTGTATCAATTTACTATGTTTACTTATTGATATGTCTACTATATTATTATATTATCAGTACACATTGTTATTCATCGCTTCTTACATTTAATATTGTGTCATGTGATTTCGAGAAATGTCGCGTAAAATGTCGACACGTGTGGCACAAGTAGACATTTTAATATATTATTTTTTAAAATAATATATTATTCTTTGAATTTGGAAAACACATACTCTTTGATTCAAAAAAAACAGTGGTGAAAAACATATATTTTTTATTAAAAATCTGTATAAAAATTCAACAATAAAATAAAGTAAATTTTAGCAATATAATCAAACAACCATATTTATTGTAAATGATTACTTTTTGACTAAGAATCAATTATTGTTTCTTCTATTATGAAAAGTATTATTACTTAATGTGATTATATCCAGTGATTATATCAGTGATTATTTTGATTATATCCATTTTTATTTTATCTTGGCCAAGATTTGAAACATATTGTATACACACAACACATGTTAACATTAAATAGTGAATAAAACACATAAAACTTTTGCTAAAACAAAAAAAATGTTTTGAAATATTATTAGTATTTTATAAGTATAGCGCGCGCGCGCATCGGTTATTTTCTCTCTATAATTCTATTATATATGCATTTAGGAAATAAATAAAAAATATCTTCTGTAATAATATTCTTAATATGTAGTATAATAAAGGATTTTATACCAAATTATTTTTTATCACTTAATTTTATGCTTAAAAGATTTTACTGTGTTATTTATATATACTTAAAGTTAAGAATATTAGTTATTTTAGTGATGTAGTTATTTTAATATTTTTCATTAGTTTTAAGTATATTTTTAATGATTTTTTTACTATTTTTATGTGACTAACTTTAACCGTTTACGATTTATATGTGACTTTTAAGAATTTTATAAAGTTAAAATAAATAACGAACAAAAAAAGTCTCCATGACTTAGTCTTAGTTCTTAGTCTTAGATTATCTTAATATAAAAAAGTATGCTATTTTTTATTTTCTCTTAATTTTTAATACTTTGTTTCACTTTGCTGTTCTATTATTTTCGAATGTAATACTACTAACAAATGTAAGAATAATATCATCGAATGCTTATAATAATGATAGAGAGAGAGACCACAATAACGATATAAATATTATGCTTTAAAGTTAGACGTGTGTAAGAAGTATTATGCATTAAAAAAAAAAAAAATAAATACTGTTATGTTACTACTTTCTTATAAAACGCACACGGTGCACAGATGTGTTTTAACAAATGCCCAAATTTATATGTAACAGGTATCGATTACAATAAGATACGGAAACATTTGTATTCTCTCGTTCCGTGAGTTTAAAACGACATATTTTCAATATGTTGTTTTGTGAAAGATATTGTGTGTGGAATTTTTATTGTAAGAAATACACTTTGATAAATGTTTCGAGAATATCAAAATCACTTGTAAAATCGATTACGTCGAGAGAATACATTTTTGCTGTACATACGTATATACACGGACGATGGATACTGGTTTTATACAATGAATACATGTAAATACCCTGATAGCCAATCGCTTGTCACGCGAAAACCGAATTTTGTCAAATGATCAATTTGTTTCGTTAGAAAAGCAGCAAACTCTCTCGCTTACTGAATTTAAAGTTCACTAACAAAATATACGTACAATTTACGAATTCTCCTAAAAAAAAGAGTAAATTAACTACTGATTTTTTTTATGTATATGATGTATATTGTATGTATATGATCTGATTCTATGCAGATTTTGTGGGCGCGCATAAGCAAAAAAAGAGTGAAATTCGATACGAAATTAAAGTTTAAATTCTGTGTTCTTCCGACAATGACATATACGAAATAAAATACAATCGGATCCTTCAACAGGTATATTTTCTGCATGGAAATATTTCTCAATAATTACATCACTTCTGTAGTCGCCGCTATTAACATATAGAGTATATCTATATTTTACGCATGCATGAACGGACGTGATAAGATGTTACAAGAAAGTGATAGGATATCAGCGCAACTTAAGAAAGAAGATCACCGATTGAGAGATTAAAAATGTAATTGTTGAGTGGTTCTATTGTTGACGGGTCCGACTGTAGTTAGTTAAGTTAAAAATACATGAATGATGTAGTGTATAATATATATATATATATATATAAATATTACATATTTATATACATATATATATATTTGTTTTTTTTTTGTAAGATACGTATGTTTTCGAATAAATACTATTCTTGCGACTTGCATTTGTTTTTATTCGGCACTTTGAGCGACATATTCATTCTTTACAGCGATTATTTATCCTAATCATTGCGATCGTGATAATTACTAATAACGTTGTTATATAGAGAAACTATGTTATTAATGTGTGCAGTGACTTATACAATGACGAAAATATCTAAGAACAATTATCAGGTGAAGTTTCGAAAAGATCGTCTCCAATTTTTATGAAATTTCTCTTTGTGAGATTCTGTGGAAGTAAATTGTTTTCTTTGGCATGAACAAAATGTAATCGAGATGAAATTAAAATAAACGATAAAAATGTGTGTATGCATAGTTACGATATTATATTTTTCTTTAAATATTATTTGAAGAAAGAAACTAACTTTTTTAATCTTCGCCTCTTCGATATATTGACTTATGTGAAGTACGCGGAACATAATAAATATATAAATATTTTTATGAAAATTTTATGAAAATTGGAGGTGAGGCTTTTTCGAAGTTCGGACGTTAATGTTTTCTCTTGTCGACCTTACTATCGTAATGAACAATTCTTATGTTAAGGCAAGCTTACATGACTAAATTATTACACATCGGCTGACCATATTCGTCGAAAAGATTTACTGCTCCAACTAAAGTTTACATAATATAAAACGAATCCATTAAGATATGCTACTTTTTGATTAATTTATCGAATTAGGCACAATAAAAAAATTGTAATTTATAATTTAATTACACTCGATAATTATTTCGTCAGTTAATTGTTACTTCATCTCTAATTAATTATTACTTAAGTTATATAGATACACAACAATAGTTACAATACTTAAGTTTATATAATTTAATGGAATGAAGAACTAATGTAGCTATAGTCTACTGGTTGTCATAATCCAGGATATGAGACAGGAAAATTAAAATAAAAAGAAAAGCAGTAAATTGCGTAGGACCTAACCGATATATCATTCGGTTTTTCATTGCTACAGAAAAAAATACTCTAAATTCTTTAATCATTGGCAAACAAACGCATATATAAATTAGTCTTTTCTATCCAAATTTTATTTCTCATTAAAATTAGATCGAATTTTAAGTTGAAATGATCAAATCTTTTTCGAAGAATCATCAGCACAGTCACACCAATGGTATTCTCTTTATCTTACGCTTTGGCACATAATTCACGTTGCACAATATCGTATTTATCCGAAGACGAATACTTGTCTCATTCTACTTAATTATATATATATAATTTCGTGTAATATATATACGTGATATAACGTGTACGTAACTACATATAAACATGAGAATGAGTTTCTTACAAAGGATGTTTCTTACAAAAAGTTTAATAGTCGCGCGACCTCGAAACTACTTTAATTAGTACTTGGTTTCCACGGGAAATATATAGTTTATGCCCTGTTATTTACTACATTAGCTTTTTTCTATAAACATGAAAAAATTGTCGTACAGGAATAATTCATTATCATATGTGAAATTATGTATAAGGAAGTTCTCATACATGAGAAACATCGAAGTACACGAAAAATATTCAATTGCGATATCAAAGAATTGAGTGACGTGTTCATTAACTACAATTTAAGAGGATTATCCTCGATACTTGCATAAAAACTAGATTAAGTGATTTTATATGTAGTTTATATATCTCTACGCACACACACGCGCACACACACTCTTTTTCTCTTGCGTAACAGAAGATTATATCATAAGTTCAATATTGCTTTTTACAAATAGAAATATTTAAAAATCAAAACGTAGTGCGATCGTACACACACACACACACACACACATTGAGTTATCATTTACTTTAATCCTAAAGAATTAAGTACTATGAAGAACTTCGTAATCTACAAAGTTCTTCACGAGCCGATTAAGTCTCGCGCGCTCGTCTCTAAATTAATTGTAATACTGATGCAGGTTTTCGATGTTCTTCACTAACGCGTGTTCTAATTGTTTTTTTTTTTTTTTTTTCATATATATATATATATTTGTCTTACAAAAGTATGAGAATCTAAAGAGCAATTCATTTAAGTATGAAGTTCTCACTCATTTCAGGTAAATATAACGAGATCGTTAGTTTCTAAGAATTAATTTACAGCGGAAAGATGAAAAGAGTACGTGTGGCCGCATTTATAAACATTTCGAAATATTGCGCTCTCACATACGACGTTCTTTTTTTTTTTTAGAAGGTTTATAAAATTACGTGTGTAATAGAACAATAACATGTGTAAAAAAAAAAACAGACATTTATACGTCGAAAACTAAGTCATGTTACTTACTTTTAGTTCAGACAATGGAAAAGATATTTTTACTACGATACAATACTTCATCTACGAAATTTTCTTCTTCGCGATATAAAAGTGTCTATTACGTACGTATGTGTATATACAAGCGATCATCGCGCCGAATAATCATTCGTTTCACTCATTCTTTCTAGATGTACAGTATTGAGCCCGAAGAGAGCGATTGGAGCTGCTCCCCGCTAATAAGTTAACATTGATTAAATATAAGTTCGCGTTCTCGTATTATGTAACTACGTGCTAAGTTGTACAGTATAATATATTACGCAAGAGCTATAACTAGATATATTGCGTCGGTGGAAAAATATCGTACTTTCTTGTTTTTTTGCACGTGACATTCTCTCTCTCTCTCTTTCTCTCTGGACGTTTCCGCTTTTTATAATCAACGCTCTGAACTCCGTTCCGCGGCGTAGCTTACAGAGCGCACTTGTTCCTTTTACAATATTACACGCTCACCTTACAGGCTGCGAGTTAACTGTCCCAGTCACGATACGTCCCGCGACTCTTGAGCGCTTTTTTTTATTTATTTAATTAATAAATAATTTGCGAGACTTACAAATTAGAAATTCGAATTCTACAAGTTTTAAAAATTCTAATAATTTTAATTTTCAGATTGAAAGGAAAAACTGACTTTTTATTAGCGGAACATGTCGCGTTTTACTGGGACAGTTCGCTTCATTTCTTTCTTTTTTTCTTCACTTCGTCTTCTTCTCTCTCTAACTAGACTAGGGAAACAGTAAATATGTCATTTTCTCAGCACACAATCGACGTCTCGTTACATAAAATCCGTAAGTTATTGTAAGAATCTCTCATTTTCTCTCTCTAAAAATTGTCTCTGAGATCGTTATAAACTTACGCCAAAAATTTTTGTCTACGTTTCTATGTAAAATTTGTGCTTACAAAACCATTTTTATAATATCATAATTATCCGAGATTTAAAAACAAACCACAGAAGATCGGATTTTGTCTATTCAAATAGAATGTTACGAAATAGGAGATTTTCCGCAAATTTGTATAAAATTGGATATATCGTCTTATTGGTTCCACGTGTATTGTAAATGTCAGTCTGAAGATTGAGAAGGGAGTGAGTTCTAATAAGTATATAAAACGCTACATCTACTTTCACGTCGACGTGAAAAATGTTCGCGATGGAAGTCGAGAAAATTAAATCGTTAAAGTTAATGACAAAAGAGAGAGAATTCAGTTCCTTGTAAAAAAAGAAACAGAAGTTTTTTAATATAACATTCTAATTTTAATGAATATGTTGCTTATAATGAAAAATGGGATGCAACAACATATGAAAGTCGATAACGTAGAAATTGATACGTATCAATCATTGTGCGATAATCTTTACGTAATCCACCAAACAAAGTCGTATAATAATGATAATGATGATTGAGCGAGCCGAGAGAATAACGGAGCGATTTCTATGATTGTCGTCTCGTGTTTCCCAATTGCATTGTGCCTCAGAATAGAAAAAAGAAAAGTGCTTTTGAGCCTATCGAGCAAAAGAACGACACGAAGTTCCACATTCATCGGAAAATTGAGGAAATTATCGAAGTTTATTTATCAAAACAATAACTTTTGTCTTCAGAAAGAAAATTCTTACAAGTTTAGTTTATTTCTTTGATTAAAATGTTTTCACTGAACAGAAAACAATAAAAAACACCAATTGCCAATTAGAACTTCATCTCCGCGGAGTTCACAGGCTTTCACAGGCCCAAAAGTCCAGTTCGCTTTTAGAACCTGCTGACAGCTTCGTCATCGGTGACGAAGTAATTTGAGCTCTTCGCGACCGAGCTGTACATGCTGTACGTGGGACTGCAGACGATCATACTGCTCGTGTTGTCGAGTTCCGTTTCATTCGTTACTGACGAATGCCTGCCGATGGTGGACAGCCGCTTGTCCTTCTTCGCCAATGTCATACGACAATCCTCCGGCCTCAACGGCATCGACGGGTAATTCGGCTGTCGGGCAAGCGTTGTCAACGCCGCTCTGTCTCCCGTGTCATTAAAGCTGCGCAAACGTTTGAGAGAAAACATAATCGGAGAGAGCGTTCAAATATCGAACCTTCCGAAACAAATGTTATCCGATGTTTTTTGTGTATGTATGGTTTTATTTTATGTAGATTTATTATAAAAATAATTTTTTTACGTGTGTAATTTTATTTTTTGTGTTTTGTTTTCTTGGAAATATATATATAGTCCTGTCTCGTTTCTTATAGATACCTGTGATGTCGCACAATGCCTCTCTTTATCTTGCAATGCTCGGTCCCGCCTTGGCCGTCAGTCGCGGTTCCGTGGGTCTTGCACGCCTCCACCCCCATTGACGGCACGGGGGACAGAGAACCGGGACCGTACGAGCCGCTGCTCTGTCTTCTGTCCAGGATGTTGACCAGTTCCACCGACGGCGTCGGCGAGAATGTGCCCTGAGGACACGCGACACAAACCACTCTAGATGATAGAAAACTTCCGAAAGAAATGTGGAAGATATCGGGTAAAAATGCCCGCATTTTCTGGAGAAGTCAAAGTCCCGCAGGACTCTTCCTCATCGGAAAACTTCCTCTTATTTTTATGGATAATAAACAACAAGCGCTGAGATGATAAGTAAAAAAATCAAACACACTTATACACAAAACAAATGCATGATTTAATCAGACACAGTTCGTACAAAGAAAATAATAATATTTTACATGCTGAACATTGTAAGCGCTTCTCGAACAAAATTGCTAATTAACAGAGAGATAAAAACCAGCAAATAAAATCAAATTCATGATAGAAGAGATTGCGTGTATACGAAGATTCGCGAGATCGATATCTGACGGAACGCTCTGAGAATTCTCAATCCTCGATCTTCGTCGTCTTTATTGATAAACATCACGCGCGCGCGCGCTGATATGTAAATAACTAAATATATACATACATACGTACATAACAAGATAAAAAACTTAATTAAACGATTGATATTTCGCTTTTTATCTAAAAAAATATATATATAAAACAAAATGCGCGTAGAAGTAAACAAAAATACGAAATTCCATCATCTTCACAAGAACGATGATTCGTGCTGGTCGTCGCTCACCTGCAGCGACGGTCTTCGCAACGTGCCGCCCTCCATGCCGATCAACTTCACACCCTTCACGCACTTCTTCGGACCCACACTAGCTGGCGGATTCTCCTGAGCGTTCAGATTGTTGTACTCCGTGTTGCTCCTGTCGACGATGCTGATCCTGTCATCCCGTCCCGGTCGTTCTTCCCGCGGCTTCTCACTCGGCCCGAGCTCGCAGCCCACCTTGGCGTAGGACGGCGCGCAGGGAGCGATCGGCGTCGCCGGTACGCCGATCGACCGAGTGGGCGAGAGGATCTGACCCCGCAGATTCCGCACACCGAGAATCTGACCGCTCTGCACCTGTGTGTACTGGCTCACCGTCGGAGTGTTGTGATGACGTGCCGGCGTCTGCGTCCGCAGATTCTGCAGATTCTGCAGATTGTGATTCGCGCGTTGCGTGATCGACATCGTGACGCTCTTCGTCTTCGTCTCGTGATCGCCCGCCGGATCGCCGTCCACCATGTCCTCGTCGTTGCAAGTCCTGTCGTCGTCGTACCCGCCGACACCGTCTACCGAATCTATGCCTGATGTCGATTTCTGAAAGATAGACTGGGTTTACGTACAGACATCGTCAAATAGAATTCTGTACGGCTGTATAAAACTGATGAGTTTTCAACTATACCGAGGACGAGTCCATGAGAGCGGCGCCGGAACTGCTCTGCACGACGCCCGGTGGGTTCTTGGACTTGCCAGGCGAGTAGATGTTGAGCACGTCACAGCATTGCGGAAAATAACCCTTGCCGAGAAGATTTCTGGTGAGGAAACTGGTGAAGAGCTGAGTGAAGAGGGCGATTATCATGATTGCGGTGCGAAATGGAAACTTTTGGCTGCGAGTCTTCGCGTCGTAGAACGGATATTCGAGCAGCGGTCGTATGCCGAGTCCTTTTTCGCCACCTGTAGAAATTCAGGATGAAATAACTTGTAAAAATCCGATTTTTAAATATTGATATACGATTACACCGAGATTTAGGACATCACAATTACTGACCAGCCAGACGTAGAGTGATGGCAATAAAATATCCCGCCAGACAGCCGTAAGTGTCTACCATAGAGGGCCAATGAATGACGGCTAATAATTGTGGGAACAGAACGACGTAGACGAGATCGGAGCACAAGTACCTTTGAAAACAAATATAATAAATAATAACGTTAAGTGTTATAAAAATATTCACGATGTAAAGATCGGAAGTCGTTCACTTACGAGAGATAGTAAACGCTGTTGACTGTGAGAGCAACGAGAGTGGACAAAACGGAAACGCCAATTACCGAAGTTCTCAGGACCCAATTCAGCTCGCGTTCGGACGCCTGTAACGTAAAAGAGGCTTCAATGACGCCTGGTTGGCGCCGTCAATCGAGCCGCGATAGTTATGCTTACTTTTGGCCGTATCGTGAGTTTGTAAACGTTTCTGGTGAACATGGAACTGCTGGCGAGAATACTGGAGTCCGCCGAGGACATGACTGCTGCCGAAATCGCACCGAGACCTAAACAAAACGATCGATAAATGTGCGGATAAGTTAAAACAACGATAATTGTTGTTCTTAACGAGCAGACCGAAAGACCTACCGACGAAGGACACCCATTGAGGCGTGAGATATCGCAGCACCATCGGCAACGCGGCGTTCCCGTCGTCCGTGGAGAACGTCCTGTTGTATCCCGGAACCACGGACCAATCCGCGGCGCGAGCGACCACGCCAATTAACATCGACGGTATCGCGAGTATCATGCAACCGAGCATCGATGTTATTGACAGAGTCGTCGCGACGGAACTGCTCTTAATACTTAGGATTCGTTGGAAATAACCCTGAAGAGAGAAAATCACGTTTGTCATAAGAGAAACAAATTTTTTATAACAATTTTATCGAATTTTTAATCTTCCGTCTCGATGTTTTACCATTTTCTATTTTTTGATTTTTTTCTTTTTGAAAAACTTTTCTCCAATTACCTGCCAAGGAATGCCGCCGAACACCAGCAGCAGCATGCCGTCCACCCACACGCCCAAGTCCTGGTTCTTGATCTCTCCCAGCCAGTCTTTGGTGGACAAATTGTGCTCGAACGACACCGCGGGATGAACCATGGAGAACGGGGCCGCTATCACCAAACCCAGGAAAATACACAGCAGCTGCAGCGCGTCCGTGCACGCCACAGAATACAATCCGCCGAAGACGGTGTATCTGGGTAAAAAGGAGTGCATTTTTACGTTTCATTTACTCGACCCATTACCTACTAAAAACTTGAAACTATATTTTTATTATATTATGCAATATATATATTACGTTGAGAAATTATTTTTAGATAAATAAAATGTCAATATATTATTTTCCTACATGGCCGCCAAGAGCGCGGACGCGCAGACGCTGATGTTCGGATCGACGCCGGCGACGACGGCCAACGAACTTCCCAGTGCCCTCAGAACGGCGCCGCACCAGAACAAATCGCCGCATAACGCCGGCAGAAAGAGCAAACCGCCGACACCGGCGCCGTATCGTTCTTGAAAGGGATCCAGCATCGTCACGTACTCGGCCTTCCTCATCGGGCGCACGAAGAGCATGGCACCTGGGTAATGTAATGTTCATCGTTAGTTCGCGATACTTTTCAAGTGTGTTAATATTTATCGGATCAATAATTGTGTGGGATTGTAAAATTTAAATTAAATATTGCGTAAATATAAAAATTCACTCACGGAAGTTTACGTACCGAAGAGCAAGCTGAGGCTGTATCCGATAGGTACTTGACACCAGGCCAGACCCTTCGTAAACATGGCCTCAGCGGTCCCGTTGACGAAAGCTCCCCCGACCCACGTCGCTGCATGTAAAAATACATACGGTCGATGAAAAACACTAATTACATATTTCTTTGTTATTTGACCTAACATCGCCGAAACGAAAGGAGAGAAAGTGACACAAAATTGTTTATCTAATCATTTTGTGTTTTTTTTTATTTAGTAATTTTATAAATAACTGTTTTTATTACCGCTGTACACGATACGATGCAGAAGTGTTCGCACTTTTCGATTCTCGACCTCGTTTTGGAATTATGAAAAGAAAATCGATAGAGAAGAACGAGAGAAAAAGAGAGAGAAAAATCCATTTTGCAAGAATATGTGCAAACTCTTTCAACGTCGGAGATGGTTCAAAAATAACGTGGCCAGAAAATGAAGAAGAAAATGTAGAACGAATCAATTTTAAATGAAGCAGCGCCGACGAAGATTCAATACTTCCTCTTACGATGCTGGCCTTTTGCGATACATCGCGTCTGACACGTGTCGATACATCGAAGAGGAAAGATAGACTCGCGAGTGCGCTTTTCCGCAAGTTATTTAATTTCGCGAAATTTGATGGAAAATTTAACGAACTCGGAAAGAGAGGCGCAGCGATAGATCGGGCGGTTTCGCAGAGAGTTCAATGCCTGGTGTTTGCACATTCGCAAAGGTACAAGAGTTCCCGATCTTTCAAACTAGAAATTAATTTACACATCTTTGGAACTTTTATTTCTAAAATTTGAAATATTTTCTTTCAATTTTGACTAATTTAAATGTGAGAAAAAAAATAGACTTTGAAGCGATATTGAAGTACAGAGTTTATACGCAATTGTGTGGTCTCTATTAATATCCTCGCAACTCCGTCGATATCGCGTATGTAGATTGATCCTTGACCTGACCGACCCTTTGAATTGTTCATCAAAAGCAGGAAGTTCGTCACACACGCGCAAATAGAAGCCCTATTAATTCTAATCAAGGTCATTAGACGCGAGTGAGACTTCGCGCTAAGAGATTTGAATTACACATGTTATTTCGTCACGCGATAAAATAATTTTCGCCGTATAACAGCAGAACGTAAGTGCGTTCGAAATGTGCGGATAATTGAACTTCTTTTAATAATAGATTTGAAGTAATCTAATCATTTTTTTTTATTTAAGCACATGTTTACGCGATGGTTGCTTGTAAATTACTGACTTTAGTAACAAAATCGATGCAGCAGCGTTCAAATTTCTGTCGGTGAGCTTCGAACTTTGTCGTACCAGGTTTTATATTTCACTTTAACGGTCGGGGATAATTACCGATGAGGGTGAAGACTCCGAGCAGCGGGCTGATGGCGCGATTCGCCAGCATCATGTCGTTCTGGTCCTGCGCGGCCTTTCTCCTCTTAAACGCGGCGGCCCACACACCGACGCCCAGCACCGCAATGTAAAACAGAATCACACCAATTACACCCGTCACGTAGACTCCCATCTTCTTCTAGCGTTGTGCGCGTTCCCTTTTCCGCATGTACAGACCCTGCAACTGTGAATGATCAATGGATAAAAACGCAGCGACTGTCATATAATTTGATCGCGTAAAAAACAAATCTGCACTTGTTTCAACTGTTGATCGAAAGTAAATCAATGTCTTTTCAGAAAATTTGTTGCTTTCCTAATAGAGAGCCATTCATTCCTTTTATCATTTTTACATTTTAATAAATATTTACAAGACAAACGGTGAAAGATCAGAATAAAAGATGTGAGATATTGCGATTAACATTTTTACGCGCATTTACGAAAATCCAATTTTGCTTGTTTAGCAATAATTCTATTAAAAAACAGCTAACGGGTTTATTCCTCTGCTGTCACGACGACAGTCGTGATGTAGCATAGGGGACCTCTAATGAGGTAACAACCGGACGTAAGTTGTTATTCTTCGTGTGAGATTATATTATATACACGATTTGTTTATTTGTTTGTGTGTGTGTGTGTGTGTGTGTCAAAGTTTGGACGCGCGCGTTTTACGAGTCGCTGTCTATGAAACACATACTTTGTTACACAACGAGTATCACATCTCGAGCGTCGTCGTATACTTCAACATGTGTAACAAGCTCGATTATAATGGCTATTATATACGTATATATGGAACACAATAGATAGAGTGACACGCGGAGAGGTAGACGCGGATTAATCGGATGTAAAACCCCGCGCGCTTTCTCTCTCTCTCTCTGGCGCGCGCGAGCGCGCGATCAATACCATGTTAATTATTCCGTCTCCTTGATTAACATCGCTGTACAAATAAGCTCGCGTAGTCGTACGTCTCTCCGCTTATTAGTCGGCGCAAAAAGCTCTCGACCTTTGAATATATTTAGAAATCGATATATCCGCGGACTTGCACAACTGAAAAGTCACTCATAAAAACACACTCGTGGAAAGACAAAAATTTATTAATAATATATATTATTCGCGCGCGCGTATACGCCGCGTATACGCGTATATGTTGTTTAATTAATTTTCTTTTACGTCGTATTGAAATCGAAGTAATTTTGCTCCTCTCGTATCTAAAAATGGCTGAAGTATCATCGATTTATGTATTTATTTCGGGATTTAGATTTAGAAGATAATAATTTACTCTCTCTCTCTCTTTCTCTCTTTATGAAAATAAATGTCAGTCAATCAATTTTCATGACACACTCGTGACGATTAAAATTAGATAAAAGAAGCTACAGAACATTTTTATTTTACAAGAGACACATACACACGAGTCATCTCGTGTACCAAGATATATATTCTTTGTTATCTGCTCGAGATTGAACGCTCGTTCAGCCGCGATAACTCCCGTGACCGATGACATACACCGGTGACATTTTGCTATTGAGCACATTTCGCGCGCGGGAGTCTGCGCCGCAGCTCATCGTGGAAAAAAGCTAATCGAGCGCGACGGCAATTGTCGCGCGTTTTAAAATTCAAGTGTGGCCCAGATATCGGGTCACACCAGGATGGGTCGTGACCCGCACACGGAAAAGTTCAGCGCTAGTTTGAGATCCTACGCGAATTTCGAAACGGTCCGCATTCATCAAATATTCATTCGGCGCTTTCCGAAGAGAGAAGTTGACGACCACGAATGGTCTGTAAGAAATGTATACGTCAGGAAGAAAGTATTTGATAGTCACTAGAGTCGGCGAAAACTTCGCACGCAATTTTTGCGTATTTTTCCAAATAACTTTCAGTCCGCCTGCCAATTCTGATGACTATCACGCTATCACCGCTGACTATAAGTTGCGCTGTACAGCAACGTGATCTTAACACCTATCTATTTACAAAATAAAATAAGAGACGCTTGTTACAAACAATACAAACAATAATAAGAAAGAAACAAAATTGTTATCGAGCCAAAACCAGCTAAAAAAAAAAAAAAAAAAAAATACTATATTTATTAAACTACCTCGAACTATATAGTATAAAGGCTGGAAGGTCTATTTTAATTAATTTTGGAGAATAACTCGTATTGTAAAGAACGAATATAATAATAACGCAAACTAGAATTACTTACGACACAGGTGTACAGAGTGAATTGATTTTGTGAGAAGACCAGAGGCAGCTATACATATCCCTATCAAATGGAAATGGTAAATGAGTAAAACCGTTGTATTCAAATTGTATTCAATTATTCATTTTGTTCAATAGATTGAAATAATAGACTATCTAACATATCAAGATCATTGATCAAGTTAAGACCATGAGATTGCATTTTGATGTGCATTTCCGAAATTAGTCTCTTATAAAAATTCATTTCTAAAATTTCTACGTTGTTTCAATCAAAGGAGTGACAATGATCCAATCTATGTTTTGAAACAACAGTTAACTGTGGAATGCGGATATTGTTTATATGTTCTTTTACTCTAGTACGTAACTGCCTTTTAGTCTGCCCTACATACGACGCACAGCAATCACTACATTTTAATCTGTAAATGACGTTTAAGTTGTGTTCGTGAGGAGTGATGTTCTTGCGGGGTCATTAAATTGTTGAGTCTGTTGTAGCATTTGTAGCCAATTAAAAAATCTGTGTCCCTGAACGAATGTCTAACAGATTCTAAAATATTCTTAATTTAAGGAAAAACGACAACATTCCTCTCATCGGTGTGTTTGGTCTTCTCAGAATTAATGATATTAAGTTTAGTGAAAACTAGTTTTTTAATCCTAGCATTGATGCTCTCAAAAATCAAATCAAGTGGATATTCATTGTCTAATCGAATATCCTGACACATCCTGACTTTCACAAAAAGAACATTATTTTTTGTATTAATATTCTATTAGACAATGGGTATCCACTTGATTTGATTGTGAGATGAGTGCATCTCATCGTATTAAATCAAAGAAAAGAAACAAAATATGTATATAAAAATAAAACGCATTACACTTCTTTTTAATTAACTATATTTTTTAATGAATTTTTATCTTTTTCTTTCTTTTTACGTTCACTTAAGTCAAATATACATTGAAGAATTATATTTATATTTACACGCGGAAAAGTTTAGCAAAACCATATGGTGTTGAAAGTTTGCCAATGAATTATTTGTAGAGCAGATATGTCATAAACTCGTAGAGCGCATAAAACCATTTAGAATAAATTCACTGCAAATCGTTGCGCGTTTCGCGTGAGATCATTTGTTTTTCCGAGTTTGAGAACTATCGGCACGTCTTTTTTTAAGCAACGACGCGCTTTCACGCTTGTACGCGAACAGTTTTAAATCACTACCGCTTCACTTGGTAATCCATTTGACATTCCCGCTGTATAAAAGAGCGTACATGTGCGAATTGTTACACTTAAACGTCGATAATCAATAAACGCGTCCGCTTTTATTGCAAAATAAGCCTCGATAAATTAAGGAAAGTAAGCGAGATCTCTTGTTCTTGGCTTGCTTTCAAGTGCATTTGAAACTGACAAACCGCGTGTTACAGGCTTTTTGTCGCGCAAAAGTTTTATTTGACGTGTGTTTAAAAGCTACAAAACAAATAAACAAAACATTTAGCTCTGTTACAGAAAAACACCAGTGAGCTCTTTAGATTAAATTTAAGACAGATTTTTATTTTCTTTTCTAAAACTACAAACGTGCAAATTTATTTCTTCTGAGAAATAAATTATAGGAAGTAACTTTTTTTCTTTGTCAATAATGTGTTCTCGCGCCTATAATCTCATTATCTCACCGACGCAAAAATAGAGAAAGAAGCTTGATACGCGCTTGATCGAGGTGAAGGGTAAGCAGCCCTCAAAGGGCGAGGCAAAAGGGTGCGAGAGTTGACCGACGTTAATTTTATGCGAAGGCGTCTCTCTCAAGGCTCACCAATCGCAGAAGAAATTTTCACAACAGAATATTCCCAATTACGAGTATCACGGCCAAGAGCTCCTACTCTGTGGAAGGACGACGAAGAGCAGGAGAAAGAGGGAGAGAGAGAGATTATATTTGCGATGCCGCATGGGAGAAGAGCCTCTTGAAAGGGATATGAGAAGCTTGTCAACGTAACCGAATGGAAATCTATACATGAACGGGATATATTTGGCAATTTCTTCGCGAAGCGGCTTAGAGAACTTAATATTGTTGCCAAACTCTATTTTTCAATGATCAAAAAAATAATAAATGATTATTATTACACGTGACAAAATCACACACGGCGACAACACCGATGCAATCGTCGAAACACGCAGAACTTCGAGGTGCGACATTTCAAAAGCTGTCGACGTCAAGCGTGTGGGAAAGAATGTTATACGTTGCGACGGTAAGATAACATACATAGTACCGGGTTGTGGAAATCCGAGCGTTGGCAGAATCCCGTTCTACTGCTCTCTGCGTGGGCGAGAGAAACAATTCTCGCATGTGTAAAGTGCGCGAGGGATCGTTTGGCTCGGTTTTCTCTCGCGAATGAAATCAACGCGCACGCAGTTTATCTTTGAACTCGAAATCCGGGCCGCCCAGTTCGTTGCCAACTTTTCGAAGCAGTCACCGCGACGTGTTGTCCATCACAGACGCCAAGTGTAAAATCGATCCGCGCCTTTTCATTCTTCGATTCTATTACGGGAGAAGGGAAGTTGAGGACTATCACAGCCTCCCTTTTGTGATCTCTTCGAACGGCTTCTCCACAGTGACCCAATTTGCGGCGAGTGATGATATCATTATCATATAAGCATATTTCCGTACTTGTGCAAAATTTACCAGCAGCGTAACAACATGAACTCGCTGTTGGGTTTATCTTACTTTCTTCTTTATGTGTAAAAATATTACATCGAGGAGAGAGAGAGAGAGAGAGAAAAAACAGAGGCAATTTTTTTTTTATCTGTGTATATCGCAGTTCCAATCTAAGATTCCAATAGAGAGCTAATAGAGAGAAACATATGTACGCGAATTTATGAGCGAAAAAAAAAGGAAGCGATTTCGCTTCTCGATATTGTTATGGTCGCACTTATTGGACGAGTGTGTAATAAAGCGTCACGAATCGGGCAGCACCCCGGCGCGAAAGCGTTTAGAAAATAAGAAAGAGAAAAGGACGAGGAGGAAGATTAATTAATTTATGGCGCGCTTCGTGGGAAGCGTAAACTCACCTCAAGTGTGAATAAAAACAATTGCAACACAAAAGCGAACATACGGGAAGTAAACCGATAAGAAAGAAGCAAAAGAGAAAGAGAGAAGAGAGAGGGAAAAAATCGAAATTTCGAGTCGTACTACTTACCACCGACTACCCTCAGCGGGATGATCGTGCAGCGCACCCTCTCACGCGGACGTGTCCATCTCTCGCGCGATTTCCTATTTTTCACGGGCCCGCTGCCACGGGGAACTCCAGAGAGAGAGAGAAATCGGCTCTTCCGGGACGGCACGCGGGATCGACAACTCGCACAACTCCGGCCGGGGCGTTAGCCGCGCGACAGAGAGGAGCCAGGTGCAGATACGACTGAATCTCTCCTACGTACTCACCATCCCGCACGGCTGGCTGACACGCTGGACCGCGCCGCCACTTCGCTAAGGGGGGTAGCGCGCGCGCCACGGACAAGGACGGAGCCGGCGGTCGCGCGCGCGCAAGGTGCACGGGATATATGGGGTGAACCAATATAGGGAAGCGAAACTGGAAATTGGGTAATTCCTTCTGACAGAGTCAGACACGTACATGTCGGCGAGAAAACGGAGAATAAAATATTTTTTTTTAAATAAAAATGTTTTTTCGAGAAAAAAATGTTCGCGAGTTTTGCAAACATTGACGAGATTTATTTTGCTCATTTAGTATTATTTATTTTTGTCACTTCACGTTGAGACAGTTCAAACTGACGGAATGTTAATTTTATTCAAGTTGTCGAATATTAAAAACAAAGAGAATGACATGACAGTAAAATTTGTTGCTAAAAATTATTGATCATTGAAGTAATCAAATGTATTTTCGGACACCCTGTATATAACGGAAGAGCAAGAAAGCAAAAGAACTGATCCGACTAGGGATTGATGATGCAAAGGGAGGGCGAAAGGGAAGCGAGACGGATGTACAGGATCCGCGAGCGGAAATGGACCTGTAACCCGGAGGGAGAAACGAGGAGAGACGCAAGATTGAAAGGTGATACAAGGAAAAATTGGCGAGGAAAGATAGTCATAAGGAGAGCGGATCAATGTTTTATCGTGACGGATGACGCGGTGTCAATGCTATACGAAGGCGAATCCGTGGAGATCGGATGAAGGACTTCGGAAAATTTGCTTGAAAGAAGCAAAATTGTAAGAAGGCGCAAACTGTTACGAGGATAGATCCAAGGATATGTTAGAGATAGACTCAGGCTGAATACGTTCGCTCGAGGGGAAGAGCCTTCGAGTAATCCAATCGTGCGGAAATAGAAGAGGGGAATGTGAGTTGACGAAAAGGACGCGGAGTAATTCGCGGAGAGGCATGAGATCATCTCCTCTCAAAAGAGGAGACGAAAGAAAAAAGGGGGGTACGGATAGAGAAGTAAATTTATTCACTCGCGCGCGCGCGCACACACACACACGCACATACAACATTTGAAAAAACTACTTCACCTTAAAAATAAACATAGAAAAGATTCTTTTAAGTGTAAATATTCTATTGACAAGAAACATTCGCACAATTAGAAAAATTACGCGGTGGAAAATTGAGACGTCGAGCAAGCGGAGATCGAGGAAAATAAACACACAGAATGCGAAAATGCGCAAAAAGAGTAGTGAAAAAAGGAGATGAAGCGGGGGATGAAAGCGAGAGACAGGGATATAACATGTAGGAGGGTTGGCATGTCCACGTGCGGGGGGAGGGGATAGCCGTATTGATCTGTTCGCGCAAACTCCTGGTCCTTAGGCTCCCTCCGCAACCAGAACCCGACCCTCGCCCCCGCCTGTCGCCACCCTCGCTCTGCTCCATTCGCAGCTGCCGAATGCGCGCTCTGGTCCCGGAGCCTTCCGAGGTTTCAATCCTCCGCGTTGCTCTCGAACGAAACGCCCAATTGATACTCGTTTATTCTTTGCACCCTTCTGTTATACTTCGACGTGGAACTTCTGTTTTTTTTTTTTTTATCTCACTTTAATCTTTCGCTTTATGCTGAACAAACAAATGTCATCGCTCGAAAGTGTCTTTTGAAAGACACCGCGCGCCTCTGATTATAATCTTCTTCGACAAATAACTCGAGCATGGCGAATTAATTCCGAACGTGCTAATTGCTAATTCTCTTCTTCTGCCAACCAATCTTTCGGCTTTGAAGATCCTCATTACGGTTCTCCGCCGCAATCGCGACTCTCGGTCTCTCTCTTTGGATCTCTCTTTCCGAACGAGATAATCGACGATGACATGTAATCGCGTATTCCGCCACGAAGTCGTTGAAAGCAATAAAACGCGGAATCAGAAGACGATTTTATCCAACAGGCGCGGCGATTAGGTCGTATCTAACGGCGGCAACTATGCTAAGTACGATCGTCCACGGTGCAAAATTAACGTTCCGGAAAATATACGCGATGTTCAATTTATTGCGCGACAAGATCGGGTAAAAGAAGAAGAACGACGCAATTACGCCACCTTGAAGAGTGAAAGCGCCATGACTCTGTTCCTCGACAAAAAGATGACTCTCTCAAGAGACGCGGACTGACACGCTCGCATCAACGTCAATAACAACGCGTCCGCAATGACGTGACTAGAATTTATGTTACCCCAGTGTAACGCACGCAAGTAAAATCTGAATTACGCGAAATTTGAGATGGAAAAATTGAAGGCGAGACAGTTATTCCGAAAAGAATGTGCGAGGATGAGAAATTTAAAGGATAAAAGTCAATTTCCTCTCGAGGTCTTATGACGATAGTCAACGATAACGATCATTTCTTTTAATTTACTCAATTTTGAAGAGACCGAGATGGAGAAGGAGGATAGGGTTAATTACGCTGGTTGCGCGGTAGCGATTTCGCGTTAACGACGTTGCGGTAGTGGCGTGAGATCAGCGTTTCGAGGGGGAGGAAACCGATTCCGTTTGCGTTCAACAAGCTATATCGTTTTCGACCGTAAGGTCGGCGTTTAATTAAATGTTGGGGGCGTCGAATGCGGTTGATCGGTCCAATGGGATACCGCGGAAAGTGTTAGGTCAGACGAAGGAAGAGAGAAATAAGGTAGGAATAAGCGGAAAAAAAATCGGTCGAGGGAACGTCACGTCAAATTAGTGGCGTACAAGCGATTACAAGAAAGAACATTGAAGAACGAACGGAAAAATCATTGAGAACAAAGTGAGAAAAGGAAAGAAAGGGTGTAGAAATCTCCAAGATGACGACATTCTCAAGAACATCTTGTTTTGTATATAAAATAAAAATGATATTTTATTCTTTTTCAGATATAAAAAAATGAAAACACAATTTATTGAAAATATAATATACATATAAGATAGAGAGAGATATAAATATTAGATTGATGCAAAACTTATTTTTTCACAAAGATTTATTTCAAATAAAGTTGTTGACTTTTATAAAAGGACGTTTGGAAGTTTTCAAAATCGGTCACGCAAAAATTTGTTTTCAAATAAAAGAAAGCATAGTGAAAATCAATGACGAGATTGTTTTTTTTTTCAATGTGACTAATAAAAATTAGATTTGCATTCTGTTTTCACACTTGACTTGATAGAGCTTTTGCATCAATCTCATACATCATGGAAAACGTGGAATACATAGTTTCAATTTAATTGTAAATCCAGTATTTCGAGCATCTCTTGTGATATTATTGTAATAACACAACATTTAACAACTAAACAAATTAACGTCTTCAAAAAATGAAGAAAAAAAATTTTCCAACATGATAAGATTTATGGCGCGCGCACACACATGCGCATCAATAAATATAATACTCTCTAATTTTTTTTGTCGTTGCTTAATTATCTAAATTACAAAACGTTTCTCTTTTTTTTAAATTTTTTTTAAAGATACGTACGACATTTCGCTCTGCGAAATTATTCATTCAAATAAAGTTACGTTTGGTTTGGTTTCGGCGGAAAGTAAACGTGTCGGATCAACATCGAGGTAACCGACGGCACTTGCTTCTGATCGTGCATACTCGTGTCTTCGGGATTGTTGGATGCGTAATCGGTGGCGACTTTTCGCGCAGTCATTGTCAGCATGCTCATCAAATCCAGCTCCGTCCCGTATTCGTCCAGAACACTACACAAACATTGTATGTACCACGTACCCTCTATGGGATTCCTCCAGGTGTAAAATCCTTGAAACAAGAAAGTATTTTTGTTATTGAAAATCTCTGAGTTTTATCGACCAGAAGAGAATTTCTTTAATTTTATTAAATATATGTTTGTTTTATCAATCCGTCGTGTTACTTCGCGCGTTTATACCTTGCACCGAGCTGTGAGCTATTAAGAAATCCGCGTGCGTGGGAATTTTGTAAGACGCCACACTGTCGGTTTTTTCCCCCAATACGCTACAACGTCGTGGAGACAGTACAACGCCGCCGTCAAGTTCGTCACCTCTGCACGCCTGGGAAGAGATCGTACAGAAACGATCGAATTAAAACAGACAGGAACAAACTTGAAGAAATATAATTTCAAAAAAACATATTTGAAGAGAGAGAAATATTTATAACTTCAAAACAGAACGCGACTTGAAAATGTATATATGTAGGGCTGCTTCACCTGAAAGAAGAACAATTTTGGCTTGCCCGCAAGCGTTTTACATCTGTTTGCCGTGAACGGCTTCCAGATTCTGTCAGACTTGTAAGCGGCGTCCTTTGCGCATATCAGGTCGTTGTGAAGTCCGTGAGTTAGCACGATAACGCAGAGACAGTCGTTGTCCGTGTGATCGAGCCCGCTAACTGCAACACATAGAAAAGAGAAAGAGGAATTTAACAATTTCAACTTTTAATTCGCGACTGAGTTTATGCCCTTTTAAATTTAATTTGACGCTGCTCACGGCTATCGATCTCAGTCATAACTTCCACGTGATTCAAGTCGTTGTGCACATGAACCTCGAAGCCGAGTTGTCCGAAGCTCTTCTCCAATCTTACGGCGTCCGTCGACGAGCCTTCTCGCTTGTCGAAACCCGTGTCGAATTGCTCGTGGTTGAAAATCACGCACTTGCCGCGATATTTGTGATTCATGTTGTAACAGTCCGCGTCTTTGTGCACGGACATGATCGCGGCGGAAGTGCTCGGCGAAGAGGATCTGAAATAAAGAAAGAAAAACACAAGATCCGTGTCCACGACAGGAACATTAAGCAAAATTCGTTAGTAAAAAAAAGCTATCTCCGTGTTTGCATATTGTTTGCAGATTGAATTAAGGTGTTTGATAAACGCATTTATGAATATACGAGTCAAACAATTAATTTCTTACTCGGTGGCAAAGGTCTCGTCGAAGGTTGGACGAACGTTCACGCGAGCATCATGGAAGTCCGATTTCTTTATCCAATCGCTGGTAGCAATGTCCACCTTATCTGAGAGTTTCTCACGTTCTGGCGATGTCTAAAGACACGGAAATTAGAAAAATTTTCACATCGATTTGTAATTAAAAAAATACATGTACATCGCAGAAAAAAGAATGAAATGTACCATATATATGTGCGATATTTTTTATCGAGAAATATTTATCTGGTACATCGTAAGAAAAAACAACATGCTTACTCGATCGTAAATGTACGTACGTAGTAGCCGGAACTAGAGAAAGATTTACTCCGTTGTCTTGGATGAGTTCTGCTCGGGGGAGACAAAAAGAAGTCCGCGCCGATGGAATCTATCACCGAATTGGATTTAGTTTTTCGTTTGCCGGGAGATACAGTGGACGAACCGACACTCTCGGAAAATTCCTTATCGTCGTCCATCTGAACACAAATAGAGTTCATATTATTTATTTATTTATTTACTTAGCTAAAAAAGTGTTTTTTATTATTGCTGTGTCAAACAAATTAAAAAAAAAAAAAATAATGTGAACTCTGTTTTTTTATTTGATGTAATTATTTTAAATTAAAATATAAAAAAAAACATTTAGTTTTTGCTTGTACAATTAGATATTACTTTCCCATTTTGAGATGAGTAATTACTGCGGGAATGTTCACTCTGACGCGCAAAATTGCGCAAAAAGATGTGTAAAATATGTATAAAACTTGTATCAATAACAATATACCTTGAAAAACAACGCGAAATTCTACGTATATCTGTTACACGGCTGTAAAGAGGTTTGCACACCCGTTTTGCATTGCAAACTCATATCGACAGCGCCATTAGTATTTAGAGATAAAATCAATCTTCTGCTTATCTATATTCATCGGGATAATCTAAAACGAAAGTCAACCGATAACGAAATGAATTATCCAAGTGCAACAAAGCTGGGTACCGCGATAAAAATATATATTGCAATCTGTTTCGGACTCTACCGAATTAGTCATCCCTTTCCAGATTAGAAAAGAAGTTTCGTCAGTATCGCGATAATAAAATGAATATCGTCGTCTTTGTTAATGATTAAAATAATTGATTTTGTCTTTCTCGCCGACCGATGCTGCGGCAAGAAATTACAGCTCGATTGTTCGCACATTTCTATTCTAACACGAATCGAGAATTTTAAATAAAAAGATTGAAATATACACGTTTTTCTTCAAATGTGCAATATTTGTTCGCGTTTATAAATTTACAAGTTTTTGCGTCGTATTTCGAAGTTCTTTTTTATAATGTGTACGTACAATTATATTTTTTGAGGAATATCATTTTATCAATCGTAGATATTTAAAGTGTCAACAACTTTAAAGACAGTACATTTAGTTTTGTGATTTTCACTTCACGTTTCACTTCTGATGAACGATTTCGATACTATTCACGTATGCGTACAAAAACATTCTCATTCGCAACAAAGAAACTTGATGTAAATACGCGTTTTCGACTGATGCCGATTGATCGCAACGATTTCAATCGCCAGGTTCTCAGATTGTTATTATAAAATTTAATGCGTAGAAATCGAAAATTTATCAAAACGGCAAGTTTGATACGAAAATATGTATCGGTTTCGCGACCCTCGTGCGTTTCTTTATCACTTGACTTCCGACTCACCTGTGCGTCGACATCGTCGCATTTGATTGTCGTCAATGACTCCATATCGCGTACAAAATATCACACACTGAGACAACAGTTAGAATCTTCACTTTTGTTCGAAGCTGAACGCGTTTCTTGCGTTGATAAATTTCACGAAGAGAGCGAGCTTTGAGTCACAAGCGTGTTCAAGAAACGACTGCGAAACGATCTCGTGCCGATTTAAATTCACCTTGCGATCACCACCGACCACTCCATCTGAGCGACTATCGAACTTCTACCATGCGGTATCGGCTTATCAGTTTTTATCACGTTTGATTTCTATCACGTCCGTTTAAAGCGTTGCTGCGATTGTTAACATGTATTCTTCTTTCGTAGTCTATATCATGTATTGTCACGCGTCGCAGGATGTTTGTGGCTAATGACGCAATAATCGCCGAGACCTTGAGAAGGTTGTTCTTGCTATCGCGATCGTAAACAGTAGGGCTGTGACAGTTTTTCAAAATTCACGAGACAAAATTCTAGTTGTAATTTTATATATTTTGTGTGCATTGCGACTTATAACATGTTTATATGTTCTGTGTACATACGTTTCTTCTACTCTTCAAATATTTTTTTGTATTATAGAGAAGTTATAAAATTATAAGCCAAATTTTTTTATTTACAATATATGTAAATAATTCATACAAAAAGTTGATATCAAAATAATTTATAATATAATTTACATCTTCATAATTATATACATAACATTTTTTATTCTTTATAATGTAGTTTGTTTTAATTATTTGCAATATATTTGCAATATTTTTCTTATATTTGTTGCTTCTAAATGGGAGGAAAAATCTAACAGTCGCTTTAGTTTAACAACTGCTCGTTGATAAATAAATCGGAGGTACTGCTCCAAATTCTACTCTTAGGAGTACGAATATGTAAACATTTTCTAATTTTCTTTACGTTCTTTTTTCCTTTTTCATTCGCTTCTTTGTATTATAGAAGCAATATTAAGAAAAGAGAACATCTTTGCTCGTAGCGCAGCAATCAATCTCTCAGGAACGTCGCAAAACATAAACACAAAATTTTGCAATTATTTCACGAACAGCCAGCAAAGTTAAAACGTGATAAAAAATTGTATATAGGTCTCGCTGTGGTTCACTTTATTTCAAACAAATTTATTTAAAAAAATAGGAATCGATCGGTATCCTTTTTGCAATTGACTAAATACTTCACTGAAGAATTTTCAGGCGCCAACCGAAGTGAATCTTTCCTTAAAAATATTGTTGCTGTGAGAAAGCTGTTGACAACAGCCGCATAATAAAAATAAAATGATTATTTTTGCCAAGTGTCATTCACTGTCGTTTGCGGTAAACAACAATAGTTTACGACACTTGGCAAAAATAATTTCACGCACAATTATTACGCAAAAAGAAGGAGTTTGAAACGATTGGTCGCACGTGGCGGAAAGTCGCCAATCAATTGGGCGCACCTGCCGTTGCAATTGTAGTTCGCAGTTATAGTTTCTGCTACCATGTTTCTCTGCTTACATCCTCCGTGGAATCGCAAGGAAAACTCGAATGCAGCCAGCTGTGAAAGTGTGAGTGGAGCATGAGTCAACAAAGCCAACACTTTTCTCCGAGTATTTGCATTCACATTTCACAATTCCGCACGTTCTGCTGCTGACTGAATATTCCAGTTATCACTCTTGTTGAAAAATCGTGTACCAGTTATTTGCTATCTGCTATGTTCGTAAAATTACAGGTAAATAAATATTCATATATATTTAAGTATATATATTTAAGTACATTGGTTGTGGCAAACGATTTCTCTGATTTAGCGCGTAAAAGTTTCATAAATCAACTGACTCATCCGAATACGTTATATAAATAACAGCTGACAATGACAGCAATCAAATATCACACTGGAAGCATTGTTTCATTGAAAGAATGTTTTATCACATAAAGAGACGATAGTAACTTGCATAATTTTCATTGTTATTATCTTGACAGTCTCTTTTTTGGGTTAATACAAATGTCTTTGATTGTATACAATTATATAGGTTAGCACATACATATGTATACATTAGTAGTACACGTACATGCACATATTTATTTTTCAGTGGAAGTTGCACCAGGAATAAGATTTTGTAGTTCGTCTGAATTTGATCATCATGTCCACCTTGAGCAAACGTGCTAATGTAAATCCTTGTCTGGATTCCAAGGCTTTTCTTGGAATAGATGAAGCATGTCTTAGCATTCTGAACGAATACAACAAATCTGTCACGTTCTATTCTTATCCGACAGAATGTTACATGGTATGTGTAACATTGCTAAACAAATTAAAAAAAACTAACTATTGGAATAATAATGTTTTCTTTTTAATTGCAGTGCAGTGGTGTACCGCAGACCTTACCTGCGGGCAATACCACATTGGTTGTGTCCACAAAATATCCTTCGCACATGTATTACAAGGATGAGAATGAACTTTGCCAGTAAGTTAGAAATGTATAAGTGTGCTGTATAATCATAAAATGATTTCTAACATTTTATTACAATTGTTGGTGAAAATTTATATTTGCAGCACCACATACAATTTTAAGGAACGTGGAAGCTATGGATGGAACATCTCTGAGAAACAACTATGCTCAGAGATTTACACGATTCATGAACCAGTAAACAGTTATCTTCGTAAGTTTTGTTTTAATAATTTTACGTGATCGTAATTTACCAGGCTAATATTAATCACAATTGTTTTTTCTTGCAGCAATATTTGTTGCTTTTGCGATATTTGTTCTGGCAATAATTGTATTTGTACTCGCCAAATATATTGTACATGTGACAAGACGGTTTCCATTTTTCGATACAACACCGGTAAGTGAAACAAATATATATTATGTATTATATTAGTTATAGGAATATATTTATATTACGTTTCTAGATTGTAGAAAGGCCACAATCGGAGACATCGTATTCTTTAGGAACAAGCAGAACTTGCACTAGAATTCGTTCTGTCGATACTTTTCGAGGGTATGTCTTACATTATATTAAAATGATACAAAGAGACCTTGTGTTAAATATGAGAAAAATTGTTTCAGGATTGCTATATTATTGATGATATTTGTTAACAATGGCGGCGGCAAGTACACGTTCTTTAACCACAGTCCGTGGAACGGCTTGACAATTGCAGACTTGGTGTTACCTTGGTAAACTATCGTCTTCATTTTTTTTATGTCGCACTATGTCGCATTCCGTTCAATTTCGCACAATCCTTCATTTCAGGTTTGCCTGGATCATGGGAGTTTCGATTACTATATCAAAACGGTCGCAACTGCGCGTGGTGAGCTCACGCTGCAAGATTATTTTACGTTCCCTGCAACGCTCGTTTATGCTCGTACTTCTCGGACTGATGTTGAACTCGATTCACACGAAGTCTCTGAAGGATCTTCGGTTTCCCGGTATTCTTCAGTTACTGGCCATTTCGTTCTTCGTGTGCTCCACAATCGAGACCGTGTTTATGAAAGTGCACTCCGAGGTTTGAATCACAGCTCTACATTGTGTGTGTGTGTGTGTTCACATGCGGTTTTACTTAACACCCATCTGATTAATAATCTCCTAGGACGACCTGTTACAGTTCGGTCGCTTCTCAAAACTACGAGATATCTTGGAGAGCTGGCGACAGTGGTTGATCATATTAGGTATCGTGGCGACGCATACTCTCATTACATTTCTGCTGCCTGTTCCGGACTGTCCAAAGGGATATTTGGGTCCGGGTGGTTATCACCACTTCGGAAATTTCGAAAATTGCACTGGAGGCGCGGCTGGTTACATAGACAGACTTGTTTTCGGAAGTCACATGTACTTCAGAATACAAAATCCTGTATATGGAACCATTTTGCCTCATGACCCTGAAGGTATATCAATTCTGTTTTTGTCACAAGCTTTCAATGTCGCAAACGTTATCAACTGTAAGTGTAAATTCATAACGTCATTATTTCTACATAGGCATACTGAACACTATGTCTATCATACTTATTGTGTACATGGGTATCCACGCTGGAAAGATCTTGTTACTGTATTACCAATGCAACGAAAGGGTAGTCCGCTGGTTGCTGTGGTCAGGTGTAACAGTAAGTTTTGATCTTTTATAAGATATGGTTGTAGAAAAATAATTACACTATTAATAATTGATACTGACGTGTGTTTAGGGCATTATTGCTGGGATATTGTGTAACTTTGACAAGGAATCCGGAGTGATACCAGTAAATAAGAAAATGATGTCGCTCTCATTTGTTCTGACTACATCATCTTTTGCATTTTTGTTATACGCGATCGTGCACTTCTTTGTCGATTACAAACGATATTGGAGCGGAGCTCCATTTAATTACGCAGGTCTGTTGACGATGCTTGGTAATATCTACGCTTCATGTTGCGATTAAAATAAATAAATTTAATGTCTTACATCTGATTTAGGTTTGAATCCAATTACGCTTTATATCGGGCACACCATCACTATGGGTCTGTTCCCGTGGGCCTGGAAAGTGCCTCATCCTACGCATTGGTCGTTCCTTGCTATGAATTTGTGGACCACAGTATTATGGAATGTCATCGCATATTGGCTTTATGTGAAAGATATTATTATATCTATTTAAAACACGAAAAACAGCTATTTTATACGCAAAAAAAAATTAAGAACCGTGTTGTTGAAATCACAAAACTGATGTATGAGCGCGCGTTGAATAGAGTAAGTTCAGATATTAACATCTGGTGTGATATACGGTCTCGAACAAATATATTACAAGAATGATATTATTTATAATGCGATTAAAAGACATTACAAACTCTAGAAAAAGACGGTTACTTTACGACAATGTTAATGTTTTGTATTTAAACGTAAATGAATTTTGTAAAACTAAGTATAACTAATGCATTTTTTGTTTTTATTTTTAACACATAATATTAATTTTTCAAACATTCTTTTTTTTAAATCGCAATTACATATCGATTTTTTCCGAATTAAATCGTGTAATTTCTTCATATTAATAATTTTAAATATTATAAATACATAAAATACATATTAATATATTTGTGTAAATAAATTATCAGTTAAAAAAATATTTGTAATGTTTAAACATTTCTATCTTTTGGCTCTTTGTACGGCAAATCCAAAATCTTAAAAATATCTTCTTCACATGTAATTTTTACGGGTTCTCCCGGACAATCTGGAAATTGTCTTTTTTTATAATCGAAATATTTTGAATTATTTTACTTTTATATAATTTTATTCGAATCTCATACCTTTCGCTGTAAGAGGTTTCAGTGTATATTCATTCAGAGTGTATTTTTTCTCCAATGCGTGTGCTCTCATATTCTGATTGAACAGATCACTTCCTGTGAAATAAAGTACGGCGCAGTAATATTGATCATAATATGTGAGACGTATGTCCAACCTTCTGAAAGGTTTATCCTCCGACAACCGACATATTCCCTACAAATTTGTAATAATTTGCACGCATGAAAATTTCTTGATTAATTTCATTTCAGTATGTATTATTTTTCAGTATTTTACCATAAATTTACTGGTTCCAAGAGAGAGTGTGTCTGTAATTAACTGTTTCTTTTCAAGACACGCAACAATTGCTTTCAATGACACATTTTTTGTCTTAGATTTTGATGTATAATCAGGATGTGTTATGAGAACATCAATATCTCCACTTTCTTCTTTGCCCCGTCTGTAACTCCCGCAGATAGTTATAACATAATTACTGTTCAATTCTTTCATGGCATTCCTCAGTATCTTCTCGATTTGTTTAATTTCTGCCCTAGGTATTTTTTTCTCAAAATCATCAAAATACTTTAATCCAAGTTTTTGATGATGTGTGAGCTTGTCCTGATGTTTCTTGAGTTCTTCCAATGTCTTGATGCCAGCATCTACTAATTCCTTTGCTTTTGCAGGACCTATACCTGATACTCTGGCCAGTAAACTTATGGCAACATTATTTTCATCTTTTTTAATCTAAAAAGAAAAATAAATTCTTGTTTCTGTTACAAAGATAAGTGTAAAACAATAATAATAGTTCATATACATCTTCTAATTTTTGTAGTTTCCCTGTTTGAAGAAATTCATCTATCTTCTTTGCAATTTTTACTCCAATTCCGGGCAATTTCTTTGCTTCCTCTCCACTTTTGACTCTCTCAGACAAAGCACTTAACGTTCCAGCTGCTTTGCGATACGCGTTGTATTTGTAAACATTCTTGCTGACATTCCGTTCGTAATCCGCCAATTCTGTACATTTTATTATATTGCATGTGATCATATTTACGTTATGACACAATACAGTTTGTGACATAAAAATAGTAATCGTTTTTAAATTAAAAGATCAATTCTATATTTCTATCACACGCAGTTTTGCAAAAACTTACCCATCAAAAAGTCACACAAATCTTGATTTGGATTGTTTGCATTACTCCCAGCTTTTCTCTTACCCATTATATGAGGTAAAACACGATAGAGATTTCGAGAGAATATTCGGTTCAGCTTGTTACTTTTCAATTTCGTTTAGCATATAATATTGTTGTTGTATTGTACCGGTTACTTCGAGTGTTTATACTTAAGCCGATGCGCAGTTAACCAAATCTGCTTCCGGTCCATTAGCAGCATCAGCATTGTCAATGTTCCTAACGCTACACAACTGGATCGTTCCATGAACAAAGCGCGCTTTTACAGAATCTTATTTGTTTATTAAACCGGTGTTATATTTCATAGCATGGGAAAGAGAGGAAAAAATAGATTCACATATCCATATTTATTCCACATGTAAGTATGTGTTTACAGGTTGACAAGGAAATATAGATTAATTTATTTGATTTAACTACATATACCGTTTTTTAGACCTCTTTATCTTGCAACAAGGTACAATAAAATCTCTCTTCTTGTGAAGTATACAAACCAACACGTGAAAATTCTCTTTCTATGTATTCAACATCTTATTAACACTGAACAATGTGTGATAATTCAAACACACTGAATACTTTTCCCATATTATTCATTATAGCAGAAAGATAAATTTGATTATTATATAGAAATAACAGCTGCACAAATTCAGGCTTTGGCATCACAATCTTCTTAACTTGTTACCCTAGCTTAGTATATATACGCTATGGTTCGTTCACTAAGAAATTAATAATCAACTTTCAAATGTCATGAATAGTAAAATTAAGATATATGTAATTTACAGAGAAATTTATATAAAATGCAATCTCATCTTACTTTCTCTTATATACTACGTAAAAATATTAGAGAGTTCTGTTAATACTGAATATTGAAATTCTCGTATCAAGTATTAAAGCAAGTGTCACGCTATAACATATACTTTCTACTAGTTCTTAAAATAAAAAAAGAGTCGTTTTAAGTAAAAAAGCGATCAAGTAAGAAAAAATAAGTAATACAAAAATGTAAAAAAAAAACAAATATACAGAAACATGCTCTTTGATTTATACCTAATCTATATTTTTATATATAAATATGTATAATATATATATGTATAAGAAATTTAAATTTGACTTAGATTAGAGATCACTCGAATATATTGAACTTCGCTTATTGAGTGTCGATTGCACGTTTGAAATCGACTCTTCTGGTCAATAGAATAAGTTTGGCATTGCACTGTTCGGTTGTATATCTATGTGAATGACGATTTGACACATAAGTACACGATTCTCTTGCAAAAATTAGAAGTGGAAATTTCTAGTCTTCTCGGAATGTGTAAACTATCAGTCTCTGTATAGAGTTTCAAACAGGGAATGTTTGGCAATAGCTAAGTCTTCTGGACGGTTCTTTGTATCTACATCACATCTAACTCGCGCGCACGAATGAAAAGAGTGAACAGTAGAAGCCAACATCTTAAGGATGTTTTAACTGTTATTTGAATTTGGTGTATTCAATTTGATTTGATTTTATCGATCGGTTTGTTACGTCTGTACGCGGTATCGTTGCTCTCCTTTGTAAGCTCGTAGATTGCATCTGTCTAGAAGAGGATCTTTCCGGATCAAACCGGCTTTGTATCTTTCCGGAAGGTTGCTCGCTACGTAACTTCTTGCGTAACAGAAACAGTTAAACTTGAAAATAATCAAAGCAAGTAGGATAGAAACTGGACCCACTACCGCGTACACATACAACTGCGGGATTCTGCCTGGTTGCCAGAGAATTGTAAACGCGACTGTTTTTCCTTGAGTATCTGTAACACACGTGTGTGTCAATTGTCGACGCATTAGAATCTTGAAAACTCCACGGTAACTTACCTATGTAGGCAAGCCCGTATCCCGTATTTGGTGTGCCCATTCTGTACGAACAGGTCGGTATTTGCACTTCGTGAATGTCTCCCACGTCTACTCTCAGCTCGTACAGCACCATTCCCTGCTCCGGACGAATACAACCCGGATAACTTAACTGATCCGTCGCCGTATCCAGACTTTCGTGCGCTGCGTTGTGTGTGTGAGCGGAAAAAATTACCTGAGGTGTTAATTCTTCAAGTACCTACGAGACACACATGATAACTATATATTGGATATTCAGTTAACAATTTTTTAAATGTTTGTACATACATTTTGCACAAAACGATCGGGCATAGACAACAAAGGAACATGGCTGAGAATCACATTCGTTGTGTTCCTTTCCTTATAATCATTCAGAAAGGCATCTTTTGGCGCTTTTGGTAATGTACGTGTCAGTCTGTTAACCTAAATGCTATGAGTGCTAATTATTTCTCGAATTTGCAAAGATCACGTGAATTAAGGATTTTACATTTACCTTGAAAAACGTAACGGACTTGTAAACCAACGTGTCTGGTTGAGTATACGCGAAATTAAACCTCTGAAGAATGCCCGAAGAAACGGGATCTTCTTCACCTCCGATGTCATTGTCTCCTGGTATATAAATTTTCTACAAAAAACAAAACAGATTAACATACACGAACAATAAAATACCACCGAATAAAAAGACAATATTAAGCAATTGAAGTACCATTATGTCATCTGGTGTTGAAAATATTGAATCTAGTCTTTTTTTATATTTTTTGAACTCATCTACAGTAGCTATGTGACCTTCATCCATGAGATCACCAAGAAAGGCAATAACATGCGGCTGAGAATGTCTGAGTGCTCTTGAGAATGTTTTTTCTAAGTACCTAGAGGCAAAACAATTTGAAGCAAAACTTAAGATCAAGTTCCACGTGTACAAACATTTTTCCTATAGCAATTGATATGTACAATAAACTCAAAAGACATTTGTTTGAAACTCATACCTATCACTATCCCATATTGCTACAGATGATCCAAAATAATTCTCATTTCTTTCCCCGAGTATTTGCGGATCTGCTACGAGAAGAATTCGGACACAGTCCGAGCATTCGTACGTTCTCCACATCCACTTTTGTATTTCGTACACAAGAACTTCATTGTAAAATATTGTTATACAATACAACGAGAGGAATCCAAAGTATAACAACCGAAGCTTCAATCTGTTCAGCACAATTACGAATTTTTACATGTCTATAAATTAAAAGACTCTCCCAACAAAGGTTTTAAATACATATCATATAAAATTACCTATCTCGCCTGCTCTTTAACATTTTTTCTATACTTTATCCAATATTACACAACGTTGCACACATAAAATTGATCAGCACAGCTCTCCCAAGTTCACATTATCATCAGTCTTATCGAATTCTTGACACAGTGCGATAATCTGAAAAAAAATCATGCAAAGTTAATAACAAAGTATACACTAGAGGTGTACACTTATCTCATATGTTGTCAGAACATAAAATCCTATTTTCTTAGTGTTACATTTTATCGCGTCACATAATGCACGAGGCTTCTCCGAGAGTAAGCTCACGTTCGATACGTTACGTCAACGAAATAAATAGCGAGTGTGTGACACAAATCGTGCATGTTAATTACGTTTAAAAGGGGAAAACGTGCGTTTACAAACCAAAATACTGCATTGTTAACTTTAAACAAGTCAAGCCAGAAAGAGACAACGATTCCTTCCCAAAATATTGCGCTCTCCTTTTAATGCTCCGTGCGCACCCCCACCACCTCCACAAGGACTTTTGACAGACTGTCAAATATCCCCACTTGTCCTATTCTCACAACGCGCTTCGACATGTAAAGCCAGTTCCACATAAGCGCAAACGCAAGTCGCAAGACTCGCAAGTCTCGTAAGATCGAAATAATCGATTGATCGAATTAGTCAACTGACCAACGTGATTGGTCAGTTTACACGAGACCTGCGACTTGCGATTAATGCGGAACGGGCTTAATAGAGATTGACAGCGCCTCCGTGACGGAAAAGTGAACCATAAAAGCCGCCAGCAATGGCTTTTCGATTCGTGCGCGTTCTTGCGATAGTGGTTGTTTTTGTTTAATAAACGAAGACGCGGAAATGTTTTGCGAGAGTGTTTTTTGTATTCCGAAGATCGTTTTACTTAGAAGTGGAATGACTGAACTTCGACCAACTTGAATCAATTTGTTCGAGTGACTTCAAGGAAGCGACCGCAATCGCATCGACATGGTGGTCAACGCGATTCGATTGAAAGCTGAACCAAACTCCAAGTTGTATCAAACTCATTCTAAGGTAATTCTTTTAGTATTTTTTAATATAAAAATACGTAAATTTGAAGTGCGGCTAACGCACGATAATTATTATTTATTGAGAAACATATATCTTTGCTTTCTTGCGTTACCGCTAGATAGCATATGCCGTTCGTCGGCCGACACATGCAGGTACACTCACACATATATAAGATTTCAGGTTCGATAAACGTAGTATACTATTCTCCAATTTTAAAACCGGTGTGCAGAAATTGAAAATTATAGTCTATTTTGTTTCTAATGTTAGAATAAAAAGGAACACGAAAACTAGTTAAAAAGTAATTTCTACTTTCATAAATTTTGAGAAATAATTATATAATAATTATATACACAGACACATAGTCTTTAAATACCAATACATAGTCTTTAAATATCAATTTCAAGATTTTTTTGTTGTTTATCACGTTTGGAAGTTTGTTTTTTTTTTTTTTTTTTAATGCTTGTCGTGATTTTAACGTGAGGAAAAATGTGAGCAAAGTAAATAAAAGAAAGCTCCAAATAACATAATGATATAATTAATATTGTTTATTTAAAAATTCTTTCTCTTTCTCTGTTGCACGATATATTACCGATCTCAATATGAAAATATCAAATCGTATAAATATAACATTGTTTTTTAAAACAGCCTCGAGTGCTCTTTACACATGGATGAGTTTTTTGTTGTATCAATTATATCGGAAAAAACTTGTCAACTGTCTCTATTTATTTTGCATAAAGATGATGTAAAAATATGCACTTGATACAATGTCCAATTAAAACTGTTATAAGTTTGTTCATATCGGTCCATTAATGATCGAGCCGTTACAGGACTTATGGGCTAATTAAGTAGCACCGAGTTTGTGTCAGACTTTAAAAATGAATAAGACACGACACGGTCTAGTTTCTAACGACGGGATATTATCTTACATTACATTGTCTTGTTTCTTTTCCATATCGATCTCTATAAGTAGTCTACATCCAAACTGTAGATTATATGATCTTATAACTAATGTATCTCCATTTTCACTGTTGCGTATATCGCATTTTATCGATTCTTTCTTGAAGAACGAGAAAGCTGAACGAGATGTTTCTTTTGTAACGAGAAATCGTTCGATATGTACGTAATTGAAAAAACCTAATGTCACGATATCAAATTCTTCTTCATATTTTTTTCGTAACTTGATTCTTCTTCAGAGAAAGAAAGAAGATTAATTTCTACTCTGATTGTTACAAACATTATTCACATCACGCAACATAATAAAACCAGTCTATCGCCATTGTAACGACTATAACTCATTACAATGGCGCGTGTAATTACCGTCTCAAATTAGTATTGTACCAGAGAAGCTGTATTATTTATTATCGTTCATTAATAATGCAATTTTCGGTAACAAATTCGTGTGTACGTATACGTATGTCATGTTCAGATATTTAATAAGTAATAAAGCTTTTATTAGACCTGCATTATTTACCGCGGCAAATCACAGAATTCTAAAATACAATAAATTACACATGCACTCAACGTACAAATTTGCGTAATCGCAAAACTATTCGTGAGATATAAAAAACTTCTTTTCTCCTATTAAAAAAAAATTAATGAAACCACATAAAAGGTGTTCGCATTTTACCCGCGCCAACTTATCTCGCGTTGTAAGAAATAAAAAGCCACTCCGATGTACAACAGAGAGAAACGAGAACGAGGGGTGGCTTCGACTTGGTTCGCTATTTTCTAAAGATAACCCGCGATAAATCGATGTTCTCTGTCTCTTATGTTTTTTTTTTTTTTTTTTTTACTCCTCGTGTGCATGTACACATACACACACGCGACCGTTCCGTAACTTGTGCATACATACATGCACCGCACCCTCGGGTTGGGGATCCGCGTCCGGTGCATCTGTTGCATCCCGCACGCAGGGTGAACGCGCGCGCACCACTCTGCCAGCGGGGGCGGCCAGAGCAACGATGGTGGTGGTGACGGTGACGGTGATGGTGGTGGCAACGGCGGCGGCGGTGACGGCGTCGATGGTGGTGGTGGTGGTGGTAGTGGTAGCGGCAGCGGTGCTCGAAAGACGCGCGGGGGTTGGAAAAACGACGAGGGAAAGCTCGTAAGCGGGCTACCGGTTACTACGTAGACGCATGCCCGCCGATAGCTCAGTGGAGCGCGCGACTTCGTGCCGTAAGCACACTTCCTGCGAGTGAATCTCTCTCTCTCTTTCTCTTCTTTCTGTCTCTCTCGCCGCCGCTCTCTCCCTGTTTTCCCGTTTCTCCGCCATATGTGTAAGTGCGGGTGCGCGTGTGCGCGCGTTTCTTTCTCGCCTCGCCCCGCTCTCCGCCTCGCCTCACCCCCGTTGTCCGTCTGTCTCCACCTCGGCCTCGCTCGTCGTCGCGAGGATGGCAGGTTCGTCCGCCGGCGAATAAAATCGGCGGTGAGCGATATCGGGGAGGAGAAGGAAAAAGGGGGGTGATAATGGTGATGATTATAATCGCGAAAGAAATGAGGGTTGCGTGAAAAAGCGCGAGGCCGCCGTGAGAGAATTTTTTTTTTCGTGCGCGAGTGAATTAAATATCAAAACAGTCGAGCGCGATAATTCGAGAAAGAGAGAGAGAGAGAGAAAGAAAAAGAAAAGGAAAAAGAGTGATAAGAAGAAATTGTGTGGATAGGCAAAGGGAATCGCCAGCGAGCGAAAGAAATTTCGAGTAGGAGTGATATTTGAAAGAGTAAGAGAACGCGCGCGCGGCGCGATGGTACGGGGTGGCAGCGAGCGGAGGTGATATTTAAACGAGGACGGAGTCTCAGAGGGAGAAAGAGAGAGCGTGTCAGTAATATCCGAAAGATCGGAGTACGTCAAGTGAAAACACGATGTAACACGTCTGTATGTTTCCTCTCCTAGATATGAAGCGAGGTGCGAATATCTTGTAAAGTGTAACGTGAATAATTTAGTTTCGCGGAAGAAAAAAAAATATATTCGAAAAAAATTTCGAGAGAGGAAGCTACGGCCTCTTGTGATTCTCACGTGTGAAGATCACGTTGGGAGGTTCAAAGTTCAGAAAAAAAAAAAAAAGTCGAGAGCAAAGAGAGAAGAGTCGGAGTTCGCACGCTTCTCTTCGAGCGTGTGAATCCAAAAGACTTCGAAAGGCGTCGATATCTGCGAGCGGAAGAAGAGAATCGCGGATCGATTATTAAAAATGTAACGATCACTGAAATATCAAAATGGAGCGCAGGGAAAACAAGAGAAAGGGGTGCGTGACGTCATGAGATATGAGAAAAATGTGTCTGTTTTACTTATCTCAAACGCCACGCAATAAAGTCTCCGGGAATGCTTTCTCTCGAGTTCCCAACATATTCGATTTTCCATACTGTACTCTCTCTCTCTCTTTTAGCTTCGGTATTTTTAATACTTTTGAAATAATTTTTTTTCTCCTCGCGCGTTCCTCTCATCGCTCTTCCCTCATCTCCTTACTGTATTCGTGCACACGCGTGGATGCGCACGCTACACATTCGTAGAACGTACACACACAGAGACAGCTGTACACGTCGATATAATCCGTACAAATAGTCGTATTGTAAAACAATCCGATCCGGGTGGTGGCCTCTCGCCACTTCTATCCGCTGATCTTTTTTACTCTCGTGACGTACCCGTTCTCGTCGAAATATTTACGCGCGCGGATCTGCGTTTATTTCCAATCCGACAGCCGAAACTGATAGAAAGGTCTCACCCGCCGGCTGTTAGTTATGCGAAAACCGTGACAGTCAGGCTTTCACAGGCTTTTCCCGATCTGACACGGCCATATGAATTTTCACGCTTATGTGACGTAAACGTCCGTTATTCGCGCGCGGAAAACACGCGCTTTGCAAACGCTCTGATTTCCAACGAGCAGACAGAATTTATCGCTCGGTAATATTCTATCTTCCTCATCGCTGAAGAGGAAATGCGCGTATGTTGCGCAAGAGAAAATTATTAGATGAACGCTTGTCTTACAGACAAGACCGAGAGATCGATCTGCGTTTTCGCGCCGAGATGGAAATACCAATCGAAATCTCGACATCGCCTTCGCGAGTGGGTGTATTCGCGAAATTTGAATTGGCCGTTTGTGATCTTTTTACGAGGTGAAGCTGCGTGACTCACGCTCAAGAATTCCATTGTGTGCATGGGAAGTTTGCACGCACGCACGCACGCACGCACGCATCGGTTCTGCATAGCGAAGAGAACAGGCGGCTTCCAAAAATACACGTTACGTTTCGCGCCACGCGCGTCGATATGCAAAACGCATTGGTAATTCATGGAGCGTGGCGTGAGTCGCTCGGCAATAAAGAGAAGGAAACGCGGGAGAATTTATTAGAAATTTCCGAGCTGTAATGGGCGCGAGAGGAGATTACCGAGTGCTCTCCTTAATACCTTGTCGAATATAATGAAACATTCTTCGCGATGAGGAAATCAATAGGCACGTACTTGTCCGTCTCTTTTCTTCTCTTTCTCTTCATTTCCATTTTCTCGTTATATTACCTCGTTCTTCCTCTGATATGCTACTTGTTTTTCTAAAACGCTCTCTTCGCACACGAGAGAGAGAAAGAGAGAGAAATCGAGCCCTCTTCTTGTGTGAATTATTGTAATATTCATGTTTGTTCGATAAAACAAAAAAAAAAAAAAAAAATTGTCTCTTGTTTTCTTCGTGCTCTTCGGCGCGCGTGACAAACTATGGAAAACCGAAACCAAATAAAATAAAAATATCAAGAAAGTGGAAATACACAGTGTTTGCAGCAGAACGCGACGCGAGACGACCACAAAGCGAGTTCAAAGTGACGAGCATCGAGTGCGATCAAACGGGCGAAGCTCTTGAGCCACGGCTCTTCTTACAACTCGCTCTGTTACGAGGAACATTGATATTTTGTAAACTGACATCGGCGAAGCATGATACACGCGCGCTCGACGGGCAGTACGAGCGCGAGCTGATCCCGCGAGTCCGGGTGGCGAAAAGGTAACACAAAAACCGAGAAACACGCGGAGGAATGGAAGCATGATTCCCGTGGCGCGGGTGCGACGTACGCGACGGAAAACCAGACGAAGAGTGTCCTGAGGCCGAACGAGTCTGGCGGCGGCTCCCGACCGGGAGCGGAGATATGGATGCCCGCGAGGATGACAGGGTCGTCGTGGTCGGTCGATCGCGAGACACGAATCTGTTGACTTAACCCCCGGTCATTTCTGGAGGAAGGGAGCGGGTGGTGGCGCGATCTCTCTCGGCATGTGCGTCCGGTGTGTGGAGCCGAAAAACGAGATCGTACTTCCGTTCCGAGTTGCGCGTCACGTGGGGATTCCGTTCGGTGGAATTATCGTCGTGTGACGTCACATCGTCATCCGTAAATGTCCTCGAGACACGAAGACTCGCGCCCGTTGTTGCAGTGCGTCGCGTTGTCGGCGAGATTCGACTACTTCGCACCGATTTTCCCCGACGCTTACTCTCAGTAGCATGTGCGTGACTTCAACGTGGAAAGACAATCGCGGCAGTACAGCCCCGAAGAGATCCGGTACCGAGGGTGGTGCGACCCTGTGCCCCTGGTACGGTACCGTTTCCTGAAGAACAAGGGCGTGTGTGCGCGTTGTGTTGTTCGATCGGAAGAAGAAGAAGAGAAAAAGAAAAAAAAAGAGAAACAACACGGCAAACTCGAAGATACCCTTCGTGCGGTGGTGGTACACGCGGCTGAGTGTCTCCTCGAATCGTAATCCGCCTCTCGCGCGAAGTGCTCGCGCGCACTATATAACGAGGCGTGCGAGATCAGCTGTGCGAATCGGTATCGATCGATACCGTCGAAGGATGAGACAATCTCGCAGAATATCCTGAGGAATAGCGAAAGGTACGTTTTTTTAAAAGTGAAATCGAAGTTGACAAGCGATAACAAATAATCCGCGCTCGCGCAAAGTGACTGTATTGTATTTATTTTCCGAAAGTTACTTCATCGTGAATAAAGAGGAACAATCTCTCAAGCTTCGATAAGATTTTTACGTGGAACGTTCCTCGCCCGTTATAAAGCCGATAATATTCTCTCGCATGCTGAAGTATTACGATTTATAGTGCGCTTTTACGACTAAAGAAAGAAAGAAAGAAAGAAAGAGAAAGAGAGAGAGAGAGAGAGAGAGAGAGAGAGAGCAAAGAGGTTTTATGTTTAAGAAATTATTTATTATTTATTATAATTTGTCTCTAAACAATTTTTAATATTTTACCACACACAGCAGAAGGAAAGAAATATGTACAATATTCAGCGAATATATTAATGAAACGCCTTTTGACAAAGATGACCTATATGAGATCTTCTATTTCTTGAGATCTCAATTTTTCAGAACAAAAGCTTCTCTCGCTATAAATACTATAATACGGGCTCGTGCGCAGATACTTCCCTATCTCGCAGCGGTTTCCAGGATTTTTCCTTCGATCGAGCCCGGCTCATTTTTATCCAATAACCGTGCAATAAGCTCATATTCTTCGATATATCTAGTCGTTCCGATATTTGAAAATAAATATTTTGATCTCCCATTAAAATCGGCTAAAAAAAAGATCACCTTTAGATCCGTTATGCGATATTTCGTTAACTTCACAACGGGAAGCTGCTATGTATACATATTCATCTTGCGCAAAAAAAAAACCGAGTTATTTCTTCAATATTGTCCGTATTCTTTGTCAAATAAATCCCTCGCGCTTATTTAAAGCGCTTTCGTAATATCTGACTGGTCTTTGAAACTTATTGGAAATGGATTATTAGAATATTTATTGTGAGCTGTAAAAGAATTTGTAGGCTAGAAAGAGATTTAACATGCCGCATAAATAAAAATAGTCTAAAACAATTTGCTTTTGCTAATAATTTTGTTATTTAAGCGTCGCAAGATTGTCGCTCGTTCGCGCTATTATACAGTTAAGTTTGTTGTAAATTCCGTCAAGAACTGAATTTTTTCAGAAATTGGATACTAAAAAGCACTCAAATGTATGCTAATTATCTGCACGTAGAAAATAAGTGGTATATCGTATTCTAATGTTAGTCTCTTCTCACAGTACACATGACGTGGAACTTTATCATATTAGAGAAACAGCGCTATAACGGTGACTTGCTCTTCGAAAAGATAGACGGTGCAGTTGCGTTTGAAGGAGATTATTATCTTCTCGATAGATCCCACGTCATGCTTACGAATATTCTCACTTCCCTTCGCAATTTTTTTATTAACAAGAAAGTCCGATATGACTGCGAAATGCGAGAAGATAACGTTTCATTGACAATTGGATGACTCGCAAAGTCTCATTCGACAGATCTAAGAAATTCCGCAAGTCAGTCTCGCGAACGAGTTTATCGAACAAGAGATACACGACGAGATACGCGAAACCGATAGGAATGGGAAATTTGTGCAAGATTGCGTACAAATAGCGCGCGCAAGGTTTTATGCAAATTCGCGAAAATTTTTGAATCGTGGTGCTTCTATTTTTTGTTTTTTTTTTTTTTTTTTACGACGCATCAATCGATCGTATCTGCCGGAGCGGGGAATACCCCGCGAAATTGAAATGGCCGCGTCGGAAGATCGCGTCGGTGGCGCGAGAGAGGAGAGAGAGGAATGCAATTTCTGCCGCGCGACACGAAAATTTTCGATGCCATTTCTGCCGCGCGCCACTATTCGAGGTTACTGAGCCATCGCGCCTATTTCGTAGGATTAAATCTTTGAACGTGCGCGCATACGTGTATATATTCCGTGTTGAATTAAAACAAACAGGATTATACGTGACAAAAATTCCGCGGCGACAATAACGTGCGCATTCAACGTTTACGAAATAAAGAAAGAACGACTCTCTCCCGCGTGATTCCTGGTTTTTATCGCGCAATTATTCTCGAGAATCTCTCGAAGAAACGTTTCATTAATGCGTTCTGCAGATTTGATAATGTAAAATACGATGATGTTAGAAAATGATGATAGAAAATGTACAATTTGCGGGTAACAATTATTACAATGCAGGAGCGCGTATATATTTCAAGACCGCGGTTTTATTCACTAATACAATAGCAGAGTATCGTGAATGCAAGACCCGTATATTTGCGATATCATGTCTGTTAATACAGTAAAATTGCCCCATTATGCGAAATTATTATACCGAGCGATGATATTTTTCAGAAACGGTCGCGGTTATAAACGCGGATTTTCCCGTTGAACAATATATTTCACGCGCATAGGCTTCATAAGCCTTTAACGTGTGAATTATAGCGTCGTTACGGACTATTTACATAGAGAATACTCGATGGCACACTCAAGCCATAACGAATGCGTGCCAAATGTGACATCGTCTGGCAGAGCCACGCTTCCTAAACCGATGTTGTACAACTTGGTGTGTGTACTCAGAGAGATAGATAACTATTTAACAGTAATAACTACACACGAACAACGGAACATGTGTGTCACTCTATAACTTCGGTGAAACTTTCATGCAGCGGCACACAACATTACGTGATATCTACGATCGTGTAGCCTCGGCCAGTTATTAATCCCCGCGCAACGGCGTTATCAGTAGCAAGTGTCTATGCTCCGCCTGCCTGTCGAAGAGTAGCTCTAGAAATTTATTATGGATTTTTCTATCGAGTGTTTAATCTGCATTTTATTGAGAAATAAAATTAAACGTCTGATTTTTTTCATTTAAAAAGTTTCCAATTTTATCGAAAAGTTGAGAATTCTTTTGAGAAAGAAAAGGAGAGAGAGAACAACATTATATTTTTTATAATAACTTAAAATGGTATTATTTTTTATAACGAAGTTATTACGTGGATTAATTCGCGCAAAAATCTTCTCTCTTTCTAAAAGTATTGATAATTATGATTTTTTTTTTTAATGCAATTATGAGTACACGAGCTTGCAATAAATGTCCGTTCGTTTTTTTCTCTTCTTTCTGTTTTTCTCGTACTTTAAAAGACGAGCTCAAAGCTACACTCTTACTAAGAAGATCTTCAACCGAGCGTATCGCGAACGGACGCTATTTTAGCCGGAGAGCTACGAGTAAAAAGTTGTGATTCTAACTTCATAAGCGAACAAGAAATTGTCATTAGGGTTTAACGCTTCAAGCTGTAGCGCAACAAACTTTTGTTCTCTTAGTAAAAACCTTTTCATGTCGGTGACGCCATTGTAGGCGTCGAACTTAAATTCTGGATGCAATAAAATGAGTGGTAATCTATTTTATGCTTGCTAAGTAGATAGAACTTTGCGTAAGCAAGCCCTAGCGTCGAGGAAATTCCGTATTTTTCTCCGAGTTTTGAAAAATAAAAAGCCTCTCTCTTTTTTGTTCGTTGTTAATCATCGTATCTCAAAAAAAAAAAAAAAAGAAACATTCACTCCCGATAAAAAGAAAAGTATACGATTGGAAATAAACGCGACTCTGTTTCACGGTTTATGAGACAACGTAATGCCAGGTTTTTGCATCGATCCGCCAATAGACGACCGTAGACGAGCAAACAATCAATCATTATTCCTCCTTTACATGAATATTACAGTAACGACTATTGCTATGTTCGTGCAATTATGTTTTTTCTCCGTTCTCTCTTAATTCTAAAAACACCTGTGTAATTTCAATTTGCGCCTGTTTAGATCATCTACGCGCGATTAAAAGTCACTAAAGAATTTTTTTTTATTTTTTAGAGCTTACGTTGAAAGCAACAAAAATCAATATACATATTTTTAGTCGCTGTAACGACAGTTTTTGTTTTACAGTTTTTGTTTTACGGTTTTTGTTTTACGGATAATCTTATCATATGCCTTGTAGAGTATACGCGCTTCGGTCGTTGGACGATGAGCGACTGGCCGTCGTCGCGGTGGAGATGACTACCAGGTTAGTGGCTCGTCCCGAAGACGACGACGACGACGACGAGGTCCACGACGAAGAACGAGACCCGGCCGTGGGCTATCACTGCCACTGATAGAGTCGGCATCATCCCGTCGCAGCTCACATCGATGCCGACCGCCACATCCACGAAACGAGGTACGAAAGCGTGTCGTCGAGAACACGCTGTTAAAGGAATATAAAACTCAAATATAAAAAGAAACACACACACACACACATTTGTTTTGAATCGTAAACTATCGGCGCATCTCCGTAAATCGCACAGGCAGAGTATTTTACGTCATTTTATCGAATATAAAGAAAAATAAACCGAAGAACGACACAAGCGAGGTCGGAAATGCAAATTAAAAAATAAATTTTCTTTTTGCAAAAAGTAGAAATATTTTTCTGCAAGTATACGAGAGGAGATGCTGTGTAAATTATTACAATAAGTTTTAAGACGGAGGAGGGAGTGAGCGTCTTTATTAAGACGGTCGGTCGCGCGGCGTCTGAAGGAGGTTTCAAGTAGAAGAAACGCGCGGAAAGATACGTGGCAAGATAAAATTGTCGGTACAGCGCTACGGGCGCAAGTATGTCACTGGGGCAATAATGGGGCTTGATTTGTTATCTTCCATCGCTCCGTTCCCGATTCCATTTCGCGGCCAAAGTAGCTAATGAAACAAAAGGGTGAGTGTTCCGTCAACGCGCGCACCGCGCGTGTGTTTAATCATATATAATAACGGCTAACTATCTTATCGATAATCCTCGACACGCGCTTGGAAACGACAGGGAAAAGGCAGATAAACGCGAATCAAAATAGCTGCTCAATTTAAAAAATTGCCACTCACACGTTCGTCGACAAACGAGCATTTTTTTCTAATTAGAATATGTAATATAATTAAAATATGTAAAACATTGTGTGTGTGTGTGATATATTTCTGAGAACGTGTATCTTAAAATATAAAGTGCAATAACAAGACCGGTTTTTTATGACGAAAATGGTAAATCCGACACGTTTCCATACGTTTATATCGTGTCCGCGGATCTCTCGTGAAAAAGCTAAAAAAAACTCTCTTAAAAAAAAAAAAAAACGTCTCCGAATATCGTGGAATATTTGTGGCTACGCGCGATAGCGGCTTCCTCGTAGATTCGCTATCGTGCGGATCGGAACATGGAAGGTGAGGGGGTTGCCTCAATCTTACTCGAGCGTGTGAGAGAGATAGATTGCAAGAATTGTCAGCGGAAAATGTCGGAGAAAGGGATGAACTGGACTGGAGATCGACGTCGAGGCGGGAGAGAGTCGGTCGTATTTAGGACTCTTATTGTTCTTCTAGTGGTTGCCACGCATTGACTCGCGATAGATGTGTCTGTGACTTCTTCTATCCGCCATTTGTCCTCTTTTGCCTTTATTCACCTGTAGCCCGCAGCTCTCTCTTTCCTCCTTCTTTCTCTCTCTCTCTTTCTCTCTTGTGGAGTGATGCCGAGATCCCTTAACGGTGCTTTATCTCCGGAGCTCTCTCCGGCACGCGATCTTCCCTTGAACTTTGATATTTACCTTCTTGCTGCCGGGCGCAGAGATTGACACAGATATGCAACGATAACGATCCCGATGATGCGGATCCATGATGCTTGCAATTACACGAGAAATGAATAACGGAAATTCGCTTGATTTCTAGATTTACGCAACAGTGGGAATCATCGATTAATTCTCACATCGGTTCGCGAGATCGAAGGGTATATTCCCTCACTCGCAAGTCAAACACACGTACGGTGTGGCTTTGCATTCCCAGAATATCTCCAGAGAGACAATGATCTAATCAATCCTTGCGCGAATTTCTCGGCGTGAACACGCGTCGACGTCCGAGCGATTTAAAGAATTCGGTAGCTAACGTGTCTCTCCTGGTGGCGCGACACCGAAAATTCCGTCACATTTCCCTCCCCTCTCTCTTTCTCTCTCTCTCCTCTTTGTCTCTTCCTCTTCCGGTGTAAAAGGCATCGCGTGAATACTGATTTCTTCGCATTCCCGCGTGCATGCGGAAAACATCGTCCGTCTCGCACGTCTATGCACGCGCGACTTGCGTGTTCATCCGTGTTCCATTTGTCTCTTCCTCGCGGCTATCGATCGTCGTCGAGCGACACCGCGGGGACTGAAACTCTCCGCCGCTACGTGCCCACGAGAGCAGGGTAACCTGTGGAATTGACAGAGCAAAAAGCTCCTTTCATGTTTCCCCCGGAGTTCGGGACGCGTGGAGAGATTTGCAAATTTCGCCCGCCCCCCGGCGGCGGCACGAACGCTCCGAAATATCTGTTGTATGCAAATCGGCAGCCGCCCGCATGGCAAACGCCGTTTCGCCAACGGCATACGAATCGCCGAAAAGCGATTTCTATTACGCGCCACGCACATGTGAGACTCCGTAGCCTTAAAATTTAATAATCGCGTGTGTGAGCCACACACATCGACATCGATCCGAGAGAATTCACGTCTGTATGCGCGAAGTCTATTGACAGACTCTGTATAAACATATTGTCAAAACATATCTCTTTCTCTCTCTCTCTCTCTCTCTCTCTCTCTCTCTCTCTCTCTCTCTCTCTCTCTCTCTCTTACTGTCCACTTCGAGCTTCTCATCTCGGAATGTATTTATATTACATTTATATTCGTGATGTTGCGGGATTCGAAGTTTCCGTGAAAAATTCTCGAAGAAATGGGTTACAGGTATAGAACCCGCGCTCATGCAATATTAATAGTAAGTGGAAGCACGTAAAATAAATATGATAGAGGGGTGGAAAAAAGCTGCTTATATTTTCAAATTGAGTAATTTGTTTAATGGGAAACGAACAGGAGGGTAGGAGGGGAGAAAAGGAAGCGAGTTTATATGGCACAAAGACGTCAAAGAAATACTGTGAAATTTGCGTGACATGAAAATTAATGTTAATTCCAATTTTGTATGCGACTGTTAATTGGATTTGCAGCGCGAGAATTATGTCTATTAAGGAAGCATTAACATGGGCGTGACTAAGGCGTAATACTGTTATCACACACCCACATACACACGTACGACGCGTTTTATGCGCGTATGTGTAATATACATATATACGTGTAATCGCTTCTATATATATTTTTAAACCTCCGGCGGCACGAGCTAAAGTACACGCATTTATTGGACGAGCACATCACTTTATTTATAAATAAAATTCGCTCAACACGAAACCAATTAGAGATGCGATATCTGATTTTTGCATCAGCGAAGCTGGATGTCAAGAAATTATCGCGCATTTTCTCTCTCACTCTCTCTTACTCTCTCTCTCTCTCTCTCTCTCTCTCTTCACAGCGCGCCGGCGAATCCGATAGCTTTACACACCAAGGTGAAAAAAAAGTGGAGCAAAACTCTCTTGTTGTCTTTAGCAGTTACATTATAGTCTGAATTTTCCGGAGTGCCTCGCCGAGGTCATGTTTACTCTGTTCTATCGATCGCGGGATATCGCAAATAGAGTATGTAATCTACTTATGAAATCTATGGAGTTATAAGAATAGGCTCCAACTTCGCGCGTACGTACACACACGCACACACGCACGTTTCGGCGTCATTTTTATCCTCTCGAAAGAGGAAACAAAAATACTGTACTTTTTATTATTTGTTACGAGCGTGTGTTACATATAAATATATTTTTCACGAGAAACGCGCGCGGTGCGCGCGTGTGTAAAAGCGACACGCAAAACAAAACCTGAAAAACAAAACCTTATGTAATAATGAATGTTATTTCGTCGCGCAATAACGGAAGCGCGGTTTAATTAAAATATTACTGAGAGAAAATAATATATATATATATATGTATATATATATATTGAAAAAAACACATTACGGTATTATTACGGTCAATTCCAAAGAGAGAACGACCTATTGAGAAAATATAATTAACGCGAGTCGATCCGCAATATCGATTATTGAAACTGAGCGGCAAGAGAATAATTTCAAATTTAATACGTGGTTATCAGAACCACGTATTAAAATCGTTTGTCGATAATTTCTGCGGCGCATTCATGAGCTTCCTTTTCGTCGTCTCATCGATCACATCGGTGATGTGCATCGTCAGCTGACTGGCATAATTAAAACACATCGGAGTCAGCGATAAAATGCGTTTGTTTTTCAGAGATCGGAGAAAATTCTTCGGGGATATGTAGAAGCGATGAAAAATCCGGTCTCCGTCCATCCGCTCGGCGACCGCACGTTCGGAATTTCGACGTTTCAATTACGCGCGCGAAAACTCGCTATCTTATTTCAGTGTTTAACAAATTCCTGTTCGTACATTTTAACGAATATATTTTTTTCGAAAAAGCGAATGTTTCGACGAACGTAATTCTCTCTCTGTCTCTTTCTAAAACAACCCTATCTTCTCTCTAACGTTCTATTAGCAGAGTTCAAGTCAAATCATTTTTAAAAATTAACTTACCGTATTAACTCTCCGAACAGAAGAGTTTGTTCACGTGCGGATCATGTAAAAATTCGAGTACCGGATCTGTGCGGATGACCGCACTTATATGCGAGAAAAACGAAACGCCTGAAGCGCGGCTTTTTCATAGTATCATTTCAGCTGCATATGCGAAAGCCTCCTTTTCGCGCAAATGCGCGTCTGAATTCGCCACTTGATTTTTCTACAACCTATCTCACAACCCGGTTGAAAATGCACTTGAACGTTCTCTCGCACGATTAATGGATCCGACGATCAGAGATAAGCACTCTCTCTCTCTCTTTTTTTCCTCCGCGAGAAGCGTCTCTTATATTTTAGGTATTTTACGGAGCATCGCTTGATTGAACGCAGCTGCTCTTGTTTGCTCGTGTTTATAGTTTTTTGCGCTCATTGCTCGATTCAATTGACATCTAATTGAAGTCTCGTGTAATTCGGCGCAATTTAAGCGCTGCAATTCGGCCTGCGCTCAATACACGCACACGTTGTTGTATGCATTACAGAGAGTTACGTTATACAATACATACATATACATATATGTCACATTACACATATATAAACCGTATACCGAATTTAATTTAATTTTCTCTAACGCATTACCAAATTACGGTAAACATGTACGTCACGCGTGAAACGAAATTCAATAAAACAGCACATGCACGGGAAAGCTATTTGGAGACTTTTATCGCGTGAAGGATTCGAAGTGCAATGCTTTCTTGAAGATATTTCAACTATATATATTTTACACACATACATACACACATACGAAGAGACGAATGGCAGTCTTCGTCGTCGACAAGCGTCAAACTCGGTTTTATCATCGGGAAGAGGTAGAAGTTAGGAAATCGGATGAAGGAAAATAAACCAAAAACGAGGGTGCATCGGATCGTTAAAGGGAAACCGAAAAACCTCGGCGACGACGGGCACGCAGGCAGCGAAATCGCAGAGACCGTTCGACGAGGCGTGAAATTCGTCGATAATGGAGCCGGAGCTCTTCTTTTCCGTCTGCACATGAAGTCGCCGAACGGATACGCCGAAAGCTTGCTTTGTGAAAGAATCCCTCTCCTTAAAAAAAAAAAAAAAAAGAACGCGCGGTAGAAAATCAGAAGGTTGAAGGCTCGCGAGAGAGCCTGTCAATAGCAACGGCGCGCGCGTTCGTGTAACATGTCGAATCGGAACGGCGATATTACAAGCCGGTTCCCGATTACAATTTGGGTCAATTAAAACGAACAAGTCCAATTAGAGATCTAGATTGCGCGTTCGATTACGTTTCTTCTCGCTCATGTACTTCGCGCGCCGATCTGGATTATAAAATAATTAAACATACATCGCATTAGATTTAATAATTGCGATTCGAATATTATGTTTATTGCGCATTTCTGTTCGCATACTGATAAAGGATGTTTTAATTACCCGGCATTCTTCCTCTTGCCGCGGCAATTCCTCTTGTAGTCTGTATCTCTCGTTGCAAGTTATTTAAAGTTGCCGAAGAGTTCGCGGGGCTTAATTAGATCGCGTTTATAACTTTCGATTAATGTTCCTTTTGGAAAAAAAAAACCTTCTCCAGAACTTTTTGTACGTACATATAAACTCGACGCATCGCAATCTCTTTCTTCATTCCCGGGGAAAAATTGTGTTAAGAACCGTCGTTAAAATATTGCGACGCGATACATACATTTATGTGCGTGATGTACGAAAAACGAAGGGAAGGGGAAGGGGGGAGGGAAACCAGTTCTCGCAGAAAATGTCTCGCTCGCGAATGGAGATTGGAAATCAGGAAACGAGATTTCGATTGTTTGCCGACGACTGCGCGACGTTTGCGACAATCACAATTAAGGTTCGCGAGCGAGCTTACTTCATCATCCGCGCGCGTTTTACGTTTTATTGACATCACAATATCGGGAATATTGATCAAATTTAATGCACGCGAGAGAGCGACAATCTGTTAATCACATGTTAACTTTGCGTTCACCGCACACAAACCTGTGTGTGAAACCTCTGCACACACACGCGCGTTTACATGATTTATAAATAAATCTACGTATCACCGATATTGTATTAATTGCAAACTATTATATATTATTACGTATTTGGCGGAAATTCACATCCACGCGCGCGGGAAATGTACTCGGACGCCGAAACAGAGTACGCGTGAATAAATAATCGGAAGTAATTAAAACACATCCGCTTTAATTCATTCTCTGCGAAATGTGTCTCTGAGAAATGTGGTGTGTACTGGTACTGCGGCTTTTAAATCGGCCAGATTTTTCCGCGCGCGAAACACACATGCATGTATATGTACCTACAACTTACGTAATCCGCATTTCCTGCGGATCGAGATGTTTTCGCGCGAACGCTCCGGCGGCGGTTTACGCAGTTGGAGCGTATACTGTAACGGAACGGATAATGGAGGCGTTTAACCGGATATTTTTCCGAAATCTCTTCGGCGTGTCCGTGTGTGTGTGCGTGTGTGAGTCAACTCGAATTCCGTCGGTTCGGTCGTATATAAATCCCGAGGTCGAAACCAGAAACACTCCACCCCCGCACATCAGCTGTCGGATTAAAATGTTATAGCCGAAAGGCAGATTAGCGGACGCTATTAGCTTCTCTACGTGTCAATATTATTTTTAGCGCGACTGGCACGCGGCGCTGGAATTTCAAATGCGAGCGAAAGCTCGATCGCGCGCGTAATTCGCGCGGCCTCGCACGCAATTAATTAAGCGGCGAAAAGGCTTATTCCTCCCCCCAGGCCGGGGGTCTTATAATAATAACGTAATTACGACGGCGCAAATTTGCGATAAGTAGAGGGCGAGCTGTTGCCGCGAGATAACGCGTAAAATTGGCGCGCCCAGCTTGTTTGGCGAGCCGGGGCGTGACGCGCGAATTGAGAATCACTGAGGCTTTTAAATCAGCCCTCTCTCTCCCTGTTGTCCACGTTGTTTAGCTGCTCGTCTCCGGCCAGATAAGCCACGTTAAAAATACACTGCGACACCCCTGGCTCGTCTCTTCGTTCTATTCTGCAAAGATCTTCGCCTGGCCACTACACAATGCTATCGTGGCGCGCGCGCACGCTCGCGGACGCTTTTCCTCCCCCTTTTTTTTTTGTTTTCATTCTCATTCGCGTCACTCCTTTCCCTCTTAATCCCGCTTCTCCCAGCGCTTTCTGACTTCCTCTGTCTTTCATATTTTGCTCTTTATGGGTTTTTTTTTCGCCTCCGCCCTTTTTCATTTTATCTTTCTCTACTCGGTCATGGGAAGAAAAGTCAGACGCGGAGCGTCAGAACGAAATCTGCTAAAAGTATTTTCGCATTTGGCTCCGATGGCGCGGAGAGAGAGAAGAAGAGGATAGAGCTTGATGGATAACGCTTGCGGCGCGGCAAGATTCGATGTCGGCGCGAATGATTTAGGACGAGGAGAGAATGATAAAGTACAATATACGGAGGACTCGCGGGGCGCGCGAGGCGGGACGAATCCTTGCGATTTACCGCGATTGAAATCCTTTTAAGGATATTTGAAGCACGGCAATAGACCGAAGTCGAGAGTCTACTTTGTACGAAATGAAGTTAATCTGGCTAATTTCTAGGGCATCTCTCTTTCGCGTGAAGGTGATTTCGCACGCGACAGATGTTCCCGCACGTGTACTATCGTATCTTCGCACCGCGAATGTGAACGTTATAGCTCTCTTACCCCTCGCGGTACCATATGCGATAAAACACATTGATAGACGTTCAATATTGCAGACGAACAAGCTATATCCTCCGCACGGAGTTCTTTACTTATTGAAGCACTGAGTGCCGCGTTAAAGTTTAAATCACGTTGTACCGAAAGCGAAAATAAACAAGACGCAAATTACAGGTGCTAATATTATAAAAAGAAGATGGAAATCTATTAGCTCACACTTACGAATACAAATGGTCGAATAAAAAAAAAAGAAGCTCTTTCAAAGCTTTCGAAATTACGATATAATAGAAAATGCTAATGTGTGAAAAAGAAAATAAAACTCTGTTAATTATCTGATGATAAAAATGTAAAAAAAAGAGAAAACAGCTTTTCGAAATTTTCGAAATTATACAACGTAACAGAAAAAATTCCACATTAATGTATTAATTAAACACAAAATCGATAACTGTTTTCTCGAATATGGTTTTTATTCAACTACTATCCAATGTTCAGAGAGAGAGAGAAAGAGAGAGAGAGAGAGAGAGAGAGAGAGAGAGAAAAAAAAAAGAGAGATTTTACTAGGAAAGCATCGAAATTTTATCCGCGCTCATTATCGATAAGAAACGAAACGAGCGATTATCAGCGCAATATTTTCAGATAACATCTCGCGTTGCCTCAACTACTACCGATTGTTCAATTGAGTTACGCGCGCATTTCGACAAGCAAGCAAGGTTTTTATACTTCTTCATACGAATATTCTCGGGAGCTCTTTACCAATTAATTGCCAGTAACTGTGTATTTATCGAGCGATAATTTTTTTGTCTCGATGTGCTGTTCTCTCGTTCTCACAGCGCATGTAAATCAACTTTGAATAAGTTAGAGTGAATTGCGAATTATATTTGTTTATTGGAAATGGAAATATGCAATATATGTGATAAAATATCGACGAATTTAAATATAACACACCACAGCGGAGAATGGATTTCTTTTCAATTAATTTTCGCGAATTGGAAAATTGCAAAAATCATGATAAATTTCATGGATATATCCCGAGCGTGCGGTAGCGTCTAGAAATTATTTAACGTGTGTGTGTGTGTGTGTGGCTGTATTACGTGTCGATTTCACAAAATAATTAAATGAAATTAATAATATTGTATTTCCCAAATGTCTCTAACCAATTTGTCAAGGTTTGGTTATGCGAACGATAATTTATATATACGGAAAATAATCGAATATAATCGGCGATGTAGCGGAACACGTGATATTGATATATTTTCCGCACTTCAAAATGCTTAATAGGTCATGTTAATTAGAGGCACACTAACGGAATTATCGCGCGAATACTCTCTCTCTGTCGTTTTTACTCTTCTTCTCACTCTTCGTCTACTTTAATTTTATTTTAAAATAAATTGTTTCAGAGGGTTTTAATCAATACCTCGCTCCATTTTGACGCTTATTTTATTACTCATAATGCCACCATGTGTTGTACGTAATTTTACGCGGCCGTAAAAAATTTTAATAAAATTTTAAAGAAGCGAGATAATTAAAATTTTAAAAAAATATGGTCACACCGTTATAAGAAATGTTAATTTTGCTTAATAATGGTTCTGATCATTTTAGATCATAAGAGAAAATAATTAATGAATGATCATTTATAACAAAATTAATTATGTATTTTTGAAAAAAATACATATTTCGAAATATTCAGCAAAAAACTTCAATACCATCAATATTCGTGAAACAAGAATCTTTCTCTGTATATCGGAGAAAAAAGAACTCCTCTCAAGACCATTTAGATAAGATTTGCGCGTTTATACGGAAAATTTGAAATACGTTCACCCCTTGAGTATGAAGCTTCGCAAATGTGAAATATTAGCAGACAAGGGGAGTGGAGAGTAATCTTTTTTTTTCCCCTGTCTTGCATTTCGCTCCTTTTTCTCGCCTCGTTGCGAGCCACTCGATTTCTTTCATGTCGGCCACCGTAACAAGCCGTCTTAAAGTTCACTTGGAGGTTCTCTCCTTAAAACTCGTTGCGCGAAATGAAAGAAGAAGAAACAACGAGGGATACAGGCGGCTCGATGGGCTCGGCTCCGAACTCAATATGCGTTTCTCCTCCTAAGTAAGTATTAATGCGGAATGGCGAGACGCGCACGACTCGGAAAACCGAGAAAAAATCCACATCCTGCCGACAGTCACGTCGTCGTTGTCGTCGTCGTTGTTGTCGCACGAGACGTCCTTCCGCCGTTCAAGCAAGGTGACCCAGAAAGTCATTTGAATTTGACCCGGTCTACGATAAATGGCAAACTTCGTCGACAAGCAGAATAGGACGTAGATTAACTGCTCTTTGTGTCCGGGGAATCGATACCGTTACGATGAAACAGAAAGGCTAATGGATTCGAAACATGAATTTTTACGATTTTTGCGCTCGAATTGAAATATCCCGTTTCGGCATTAGGGCGGAAAGAGCCCGCAATTCGACGTTTGAATGCAGTTCTGAGAAAGGAGAAGAGGAAGAATCGATCGCGGTTAAATTCGATATTTTATCGGCGAAAAGTGCGTATAATCGAATCGCCGCGTTTTATTGCCGATAAGGTATAATATATGCGATATGTTTTTCGAACATCCCTACGTGACCCATTCGCATGAACGTATACGATTGGTCGTAACAGCCAAAAGCGGTCTGCCATGTCAGAAGTTTTCGGCTTAATATACGAGTTTCTTCGCGTTCCGACTATTATCGCCCGGCTTTTTCGCGCGATAACGCCCGGTTATCTCGTTCTACTCGGGCTCCTTCCTGCCCTTAAACCGTTTTAGCGCCCGAGGATTTATCCGATGTAATCGCGTAATCTACGGAAGGGCGCAGAAACGATCTCGTCGTCGGTTTCTTACCATCGTTGTCGCGAATTCTCTGATTCGAAACGACGATAATTTTGTATACTTCGTTATTTTACGTCGTGTCGTCTTCTGTCTGTTTGCAAAATTGCGCGTAAATACAAATTTTTAACACTTTAAAACTGATCGGTCGGAGTTTTGAAATTTTCAATTTCATTTCTGACACTTCATATATTAATTAAACATCGATGTTTGCTAATAAGTTTTCGTTAATTAATCTGCGTTTGCTTCATCGAGACTTGCGTTATTGAAATTTGATAAAGGGCGGTGTAATTCATTTGAACATAGAATTTGTGTTCAAATAAATAATACATTAATTAGAATATATATGCACATATACATATGTATATCTATGATATTTCACAAATGAATGTATTTACAATTAATCGATGTGCAATTTTACTCTCCGGAAACATTATACAGTATTCTCAAAAGAGAGAGAGAGAGAGAGAGAGAGAGAGAGAGAGAGAGAGAGAGAGAGAGGGAGGGAGAGGGAGAGGGAGAGAGAGAGAATAAATGCTGTTGGTAAATTAAAAGAGCTATTTGTTCTAACTCCGCACCTCACTCGAGAGAACAACAATAGTTTATTAAATAAATCTGCATAATGCATAACATTATCCTTTTGTCTTTTTTTTTTTGCGCTACGGAGAAGTATGCGTTTTTTTGCGGGGGAGTTGCGCTATAAATTGTGCGAAACTCGTGTTCTCGAACCAACATCGCGTGTAAACACAGCGCGAAGCGCAGCGCACTTGTCTCATTTGTTAATGATCATCAGAGAGAAACACACACACACAAAAAAAAAAACATAAAATTGCACAAAAGTTATAATTATATCACAACTCCGCTGCACTTGTACCGCTGCGTTGTATTGCACTTGCGTTTTTGTGTATAAAAGAGTGTATTATAAATTATTAACTCTTTCTCTCTTACGACTCTTAGGAGAAAAAACTGCACACTAGTGCGAGAAAAAATTTTATTTCGAGTTTCAAAGAGTATTGTGGTAAAAAAAAAGGAAAAACGTATTTTACACACACACACTATTTAACCTAATAAACATAGAAAGAACAAATTGTAAAAAGCGCTATAAATAAATTTGCGCTATAATTTTCCAAATGGCAGTTGAAAGGCTAAAAGACTCTTTGTCCTCAGTTTCGCTTTAATCCGAAAAAAAATTACAGTACAAAGATAGATTCTCGTTTTTGTTGCATTCAAATTATCATTTTTCGCTTTGATATCGTTTCTACCGTACCGGATATTTTGCAACTCAATGAAGTGCATGTCATCCGCTATGTTTTATCATATATTTAACATTTTTCGCTATCTACGTGTTCCGTTTTCGCCATGTAAAATATAAATATGTACCATAGTTTTAGACAGAAACACACACATACACACACACGCATGCACACACATAATAATACAAAAATTGCAATAAACTCTAATATTCTCGTTGGAGAATCTGACACAATCTGTCACAATTTGTCCGTTAAAATTTAAGATCGCGAATTGCGAAACGCGATGCATAATTAGCATTAGAATGCACACACGAATCCGACAATGAATTCATATTTTCAGAGCGCCGCTGGTATCGCAGCAATTAATTCCTACGGCGAGTTTACCTCGTCTGAAAGGGAGACATGGGTCAATATCTGAATCCGGACTGGCGCTAAGTGCGCAAAATTATGGTTCAAGCCGGCGCGATATTGTTGCGCTCATTTCAAGATATAATTTATCGTGCTCGCATAGTTTCGAATGGAATGGAATGGAATACGAAGGATGCTTGCTGGCCAGTGTGACGCGTGTGTGTATGTGTGTGTTACAGAGACGGAGAGTTAGCTCGGCGAAAAACACACGGACGTTGTTACCGAAAATTGAATTTTCGTCTCAGTCGCGGCAGCGGAACGATAATTAAATCAACGAGACATCACCGCGCGCGCTGGTTAATGCGTTGCACCCCTGTGGCCTGTATGCAGGAAGAAAATCCCGGGAAAACAGCGCCTATACCGCACAAAGGAGAATAACGAAGCACGAGCGCGCGACCATTAACGAATTGTTCCGTCTCGTAAGTGAGACAACGTTTCGTTAAATCTCTTATGGTTTTCCGTCGTACAAGTGATGCGCGTCATTCGGCCGCGAAATAGCGTACATATCTGCCACAGCTCGTACATATGTTGTTTCATTTAACCGGATACATATACGCCGCCGCGCTCGTACACCCCACCCTGCGGGCGAAATTTATACGCGCAAATATTTGCGGAATTGTAGATACCTCATTTGCAAATAGAGGAGTGCGTATATTTTGCATGACCTCTCTCTCGGAAAAAAACTCTCTCGATGCTGATTTTATTTGCGCGCGTAAATTGTGGAGTCCGCGGGATGAGTGATACATTTCGGGTATAAAGAGACATGCCGGCTAGAGTTTTCAATTAGTTTCTAATTCCAGTTTTGCTCTTTCTCTATATATGCGTAATATATTACGTTTGCCAAAGAACTTAATAATTCAACAAAATTTCGGAAATTGAACTGTCCATAAATTTTCCATATTAAAGTCAGCGTGTTTGTATGTTAATTACAAGCTTCATAAAAACAGAAATGTTTCTATATATTTCATTACAAATTCATCCAAATGCCAGGCAAATAAAAATAAATATTTGCTAGAAAGATATAAAAAAGTGCAAAATTTTGTGAACAGAGACAAATATCGTTGGAGTAAAGAAAAAGTATAGAGATGTGCTCTCTCTCTCTCTCTCGAACGTTACTCCGGATAACGGCCGCGCGAAGCGGACGATATTGCGAGTTCCGAGGGCGTAATCTCTGGCGCCGAGTGCGAGAGCACTTCCGGCTCTTTTTCGCCACGGCAAACGTGCGCACACCATCGCCCCGATTCTCAACATCGGGAACGATGGGGGGATATTTCGCGATGTTTCTCGAAAGAGAGTAGGATCGTTCCAGGAACGGCTCAACGTTGGCCGCGCGAGAGAGTGGCGGGCCCTCTCGAGTATAATTAGATGTCCCAGTTTACCACCGCGGCATGTCATTATGGAATCCGTGTTCGCCGGCAGCAGCGCGCGAATATACGCCTCTGCGCGTTCTCTCTCTCTCTCTTTCTCTCTCTCTGTCTCGCTATCCCGAGCTACGTTCGCGCTTCGCTCGATAATAAGCCCTGTGAAGTAAAGCGCCGCGTATATACAACCTACACACGCAGCGAAAAGTTAACAGGGTTCGACCCGAACAACCCTTGTTCTCTCCTTGTTATCATCGACGTGCCACGATCTCGCGCGAGCTTTGTATCGTCAATTAACTCACAACGTCACAACGGAATGGATGAATAAAAGAACGAATAAACAATTTGTTCTTCTTGCACTCTCTCTCTCTCTCTCTCTCTGTATTTTTTTTTTCTAGTCTAGAGCGTTATTTGTTACGCAAAGCAATACACAATTATTTATGATATATTGCGTACCTTTCTCAAACCCCGAAATTTGTCGGAAAATAACGAATTCTGTCGGAGAACGCTGACGGCCGCGCAGGACTCGTGAGACCAATTTTCCCGACACTCGTTTCATCATGTAGTTTGGAAGGATATGTATGTGCGTGTGTGTGCGCGACACACTCGCCGGCATCCTCGTCCTTCACCTGTGGCTTGGCCGGTATCCGGATCGGTCATCTGTGAAATAACTTTTTTGCCATTCTCCTGTCGGATCGCCACCGATAATTCAGAAGCACATCGGATCAGCGAGAGAAAAACGTTTTCCTTACGTACGTCCGTTCGTTTGATCAGAAATGCGACGCATCTTAAGATAAATAATTCAAAACGGCAACTCTATAATCGCATTACGCGGGCGTTTTCCCGAGAGTCTTGTCTCGTCTCGCGATTTCTCGACGGGCAATTTCTCCTCTCATAATCGCGTCAAGCGCGAAATGTATTTTCGAAAATTGCTCACGCAAAGTCGCAATTTATAAATATTCGATATGTTTTCACGAACTTAACACTTATCGCGATGAAAGAAATTCGATTGGAAATACGAACTCGAGGAGGAAAAGTTTGTCCTTTAACTTCTCTCCATCTATATTTACTTTGCGATAGATACATCTCAACCATCAGATATATATATATATATATATATATACATATATATATATATATACACACACATATATATATATATATATACAAAATAGATATCGGTGATTTGATAAAACCGGAGTTTTGTATTGGGTCGGTGTATTTCGTGATATACCACCGATCACGTTGAAAGAGAGAGAGAGAGAGAGAGGAGGGAAGGAAAAGAGATTGTACGGATAACGGCAGGCTCCGGAATGTCTCGTGGGACCTAAAACACCTGCATCTAGTTCCATAACTCTGACCACGATTCCATTGGCAAATCTCTCGAGTCTATGCCTTCTGGAAACTGGCCAAAGTCGTTCTCCATGATTCGCCGTTTCTTTCTACCCCGCTGCTCCCAGGAGCGTTCTTACTCTCTCGAGTGAATGCACGCACCGAGGCAATGACAATTACAGTTCGCTGATATCCAAGTTAGACAAAGAAACCGCGTAAACAACAAGTATCACAAATAAATAACCGGCTTCACCGGTTTGTTCCTTCTACGTGTATAAAAGAAAATGCTTACTGCCACAAACGGTTAATTAATTTCGTTACGCTTATGAGATCACATGGGCTTTAAACATTTTCTCGTCCGAGTACGTGAAACTGTTTCCGAAATTTAATTTTAAAAGCATTTTAATTTCTTTTAAATAGACCGACATTATTTTGCAATTAGCAAGCCGTATTTTGCGGTTCGGTGTATGTTAAATAATTTTCTTTTGGTTTTATTTGAAACGCAAAAAAAAAAAAAAATTGCGCGCGGCAAGAGAGAAAGAGAGAGAGAGATATTACAATAATCGCTCCATTTTAAAGTAAATTTGCGAGGAAGCACGATGCGTGCAATTTACCCTTAACCGGATCGTCGACTCATTTCTCCGACATAATACGTATTGAGGTCAGTCGAAAATAGCCGCTTCTCCAAAAGGGAATTTATATGCATCTCGAAATTTCCTACTCTACTTACTCCCGAGCTCCGGTGCATTCCGATAAATTATACTCTCCAATAACAACGTCGCGCGCGCCTCCCTTCTCGCGAAGGGAGGATGCGCTACATACGAGATTCGCATAAATCGAAAAGTCGAATAATCAGCGATCTTAACGTCGAAGATGCTCCCGATTTTATCATCCTCTGAAGACGCAATATAGTAAGTTATGTACAAACACACACACACACACATACACAGTGTGTAAATTCGCACACACACGTGTGTGTGTGTATGCGCGCGGTATGTATATATTACAAACCGATATCTCGATAAGCGCTTTTTCGGACGAAACATCTTGAAACGCGGCCAAGGTCGGATCGGGAACATCGTATCTCTCTTTGGCCTTTTTCTTTCTCGAGATAACAAAAAGCGTCGTCGGAATATTGTCCATGCGCCAGAGCAACAATATATACTGAGGCTACAGCCGCGCGTTTTCTAAAGAAACTTGATTGATCCACTTGAATAAGAAATTTATGAACTCTTCTCGACTTCTGATAGTTTGCCAATTTTCGAACGGGAGGATAAATCAAGTCGCGCGAGAATTCTACGAGGGGATTTATATATCCATCACATCGAAACTATACACCGGTGGTTTCGCGTGAAAAATCTATTCAGCCTTGTTAAATTGCAACATCTTGTTAAACATCGTGTAACTTTTGAAAATAATAACAAAATTTCCACGTAAATTAGAAAAAAGAAGATTTTTACAAATTGAATGAAATTCGCGCTGCACGGCACGGCGCGTTAAATTTAATCTAGAATTTGCTAATTAAAGTGTTTACATATATCTTCTTTCTTCACAAGTAATTACATTTAATTTAATATAATGCGCGCGCACGTAAAAAATTAACATTTTGCAGCAAATCGGACATAATCTTGTGTCGTTTTTTTTCTTTTTTATCCGCGCTGTTCATCGTACAGGGAATATTTTATTTTATTTTTTTTTTTTATCAAGATACGCGAGAGAAAGAGAGAGAGAGAGAGGAGGTCGTGATCTCGCACGTGATGTATGTTTCTCGACGGCTTGTGACATCTTGATAAAGAATCGCGCCGTGCTCTCAAATCCATTACATTTGAATCAAACGCGCCGCTGTCACTACGACACGGCGATTATCAGCGATACTATGTATGCTAATTTGATTAGCGACCCCGGCCCGAATCCGCTCGCTTAATTCGTCCGGCTGAAAATTTAGCTCCACGTCGACGACGGAATTAGTTAATTGAACCGCTGCAAATTAGCGAATTAAATCAACAAGTTGAGAAACGACTTGGCGAACGACGACGCGAATTGTCGTCGTGGAGAAGCGCGACGTGACGCGACGCGCCGTCGGATTTGATGCGATTAATTAACACGTACACGCACACACGCACGCACACGTTATACATGTTCTCGCCTCCGACTAATATCGGAACAACAATGAATCTTCCGTCTATCGAGCGAACTTTAATAATCAATCTGGCCGCTGGTCGGTGTTAATAATCGTTTACTCTAGATTTGTTAAGTATAATGAAGAATTTATTGTAAAAGTACGTGTGATTTTTCTTAAATTTATTGTTTCACGCTTCTAAAATCTGTCACGCTTTTTTTCTTATAAAAAAATTCAATATCAAAGTTTATCTTCTTCCACCCGCGAACACGGTCGTGTACTTGCCGGAAACTTTATCGCCGGAAGGAACGATCTCAAATGTGCTGCTGTATCGTTCTCTTTCGAACGGGGAAGAGAGAACAGGACTTCCGAAATTTGATCCTCTCGCAATTATCTCCAGGACCGAATAATCGGGGTCGAACACGTCACAGTTTTGGCCAAGTTTCAGTGTAATTGCCGCCGCAAGTCTCCAATTGTAACTTTGAGCCAGATCTTGTTCACTTCCTCTCATTCACTTACTCTCTTAGCCTTTCTCTCTCTCTCTCTCTCTTTATCTTCCCTGATTGGCTTGAAACTTGAGAAATTAAATTACTGATGAAATCGTGCGCGGCGCGATCGGGTAAATCGAGTGAACTACGAAAAGCTGTTAATTTCACGCGTCTGCCGAGAAGATCCGTCTGCCAAGTTTTGCAAAGATGTTACAGCTGATGTCGAACAGTGTTTTTTCGCACACAGACGTAATAATATTCTCTCGCACATAAAAATACGAGTCATTTTGCTGAATCGATGAGTACCGAAAGCACTTTGTGAAAATGCGCGCGCGTGTGTGTGTGTAGTCGTGCGTACATGCAAAAAATCTCGGTAAACATTAAAATCTCTCTCTCTGCGACGGAACTCTCCGTCGAAGGCGTTCGAGGCTTTCGTCGTTCGCTCGCGAAGACAAAAGCCGTGAGGATTAGAGGCGAGCTTAAGTCTCCGACGTTCGTGTCTTCCCTATCCGTCCTGTGCACGCTCCATTTCGCGCGCGGCAACTTTCTTCCGTAGACCGAGAAGACCGTTTCTTCCATTCCCCCTTCCCTCGATCTGTTCTCATCGTTTAATCCCTCGACTTATATTTCTCGCGACTGCTTGTCATGTTGTCGGAGTGTGCGAAGGTTTTTTGGTCCACCGCTCGTTTTTGCAAATTTTCATAAAATTTTTGTATTTGTTTCTAGCACGTGTCAACATTTGTTCATCCTACGCACACATTTTTTTTTTTATTTACCCTCCAAAAACCGATTTATACAACATGTATGTGTACATCGATTCTGTTCCCATTAATTTTTGTAATTTCGCTCGTTTTTTCCTCGTTCGAGCTGTAAAATTTTCACCACGTTATTCGTAGCGCGCGCGCGCTAGGATCAAATCGCCGGTCGCGCTCTGTTATTCGGCGAGGGATTTAGCGGGTCGACATCGATCAATAGCGAGTGACGGTTCTTACGGTGTAAGAGAAAAATGAGTAGTGAGCAAGTGTGTACGCGCACACAGCCCCCGGCGGGGTCTATCATCTATCTTTCAGACCTACTCCAGCGGAACGCTCTTCTGTGTACATTATATATGATCAGTGCAGTTGCCTTCTTTTTCACCGAGATGCTCGTCGACTTTTTATTGCGCGCGCTCCGTCGCCCGGTGTGCTCGAACGCTATCAGTGACCGAAATCAAAATGTCGCGCGACGATCTTTTTCTCTTTTTCTCGTGAAGAAGCTCGTGTTTTCGAAGTGAAAGTTCGCGTGCGCAACGAAACTTCTCGGATAAAACACGAAAATATAGTTTTTTCTTCTCTTTTTACTTGCAATATAACGATGTATTAATTATGGCAATTAATAGACGGAATAAGTTTACTGATTATCTTCGTTCTTTTTAAGCCAACAAAAACAAGAAACTACTAAAATTCTACCGTTAAAAAAAAGGGTGTAAAAGAATATGCCACTTTGTGTCACACAAATTTTATTACGTTCGTCAGCAGCGTGTAACTGAATGTAGACGAGTTGTAGCACTTCGGTATCAAAATTTTATCGGTTTCGAAAACTCTCGAGTGAAATTTTTACACGGTCACAAAACTTCGCCCCTGTCTCCATCCGTCACGGAACTCGAGAGCGGAGAGCGCGAATCAACCTCCGGTTGAGAGTTTTGCCATGTAAACTTAACCAAACGAAACAATAATGTGTCTATCTAAAAAAAAAAAAAAGAAAAAATCGGGAACAAAAAACCGAATAAGACGCGAACAGACGTGCATTTTCGATTTAAATGTGTGTGTGTGTGTGCACGCGATTAAAAACAATTTTTCAATTTGACACCACAGATATATATTTTCGAGCTTGCATTTAAATTGTCGACGTGAAATTGACTTTCGAATTAATTTTTTTCCGTTTAATAACGAGTCAGAAACTCGTCGTGCCGATTACGGGCCAGATATGAAAAAACGTGAAAAACAAAGAATATCATTTTGCGAAAAATTTCGTCCTCCACCATGATCCGCCAGATTAATTCGTACGGGAAAGGGTTAAAGGGCTGCATTAAGAGAAAATTGCAGAGAGAAAGTCACTCGCTTCGCGACTTGGGAGAGACGGAAAAACAAGGAGAAATTGAATTTAACCGCGTTTCTCTCGCATTCATCATAAAATCTAATACGCGGCAAGCTTCATTTCCCTTCTTCACCCCCAGACTCGAACGATTAATCACGGGGCGTAGTTATTAATCAATGTGTCATTCAAGTTTACGTTGTCGCATTTAATATCCCTCGTATGTCGGCCACTTCATCTTCCTAAAGCGAAGGTATTATCGATAAGACGTTTCTCGCGAGGAGAGAGTGGGAATCTATCGAATTTATCAGACGGCGAACCGCGAGGCTAATGCACTCCACGGTCGCCGGAAGAGAGAAAGTGCGAGAGTCGGACGCGGGATAGAATGTACACGGGGGTTCATCTGAGAGAGAGAGAGAGTGCGAGAGAATCGTGGAAGGGAATCCGGGACAAACGAGGGAGGATTTGTTCGGCATTGTGCTGCTTGAAGCCCCGGGAGATCTTCTCTCGTCGAGAGATTACCAGAATTTTGACTGTACATATATGTAACGAAATACATTTGCGCGACACATACGCTTGTTGAAATGGGAAAAGAAATGAGAATAAAAATTGATGGGAGAAGATTTCGAACGATAGTTTCGGAGAGAACCCGTTTACACAAAAACAAGAAAAAACAAAGAAAAAAAAAAAAGAAAAAAATCGCGAAAAAAAATTCGTTCTTATCGTAACGTTTTCATTATTAATTCAATTATCTCTCGAGTTTGTTAATATCGCGCTGGACTCTCGAATCGACTTTTATTATCTTCGAAAACCCGCAGACTCTCTCTCTCTCTCTTGCAATTATGCCAAAATTCCATTAACGGTCTGTGTGTCGGTAACTTATGGGCCAACTCTCTCGCTAAGCTAAACCACCACCGCCCGAAAAATCGATTCGGAATCTCCGCGCTTGAATACCGAGCGCGGCTACTAATGATAATGGCAACACGGTGATTTGATCGAATCGCAGACGTTAGTTGTTCTATTTCACAACGTGCACGCAAGAGCACCAGTCCGCCGCAAGCTCCGATAGTCGAGCACGATTGGGCGCGTATAATGCAACATTGAAAAGCCGCAAATTCACAGCGCGCGCGCGCACACGCACAAACACATGTACAAATTTACATTTACACACACACACCGGGACGCATACGCGCGGACGTTGCCGCGCCTACTCCGCAGGATCAGCATACATAACTGCGGAACAGTCGATAGTTTGTTAAACTGCATCGCGACTGGTCGCAAACAGCAATACGATATTAAATATGTCACGAAGCATATTATACCGCGGCGGTGTCGACGTAACTCTCTGGCTTTCCTCTATCGTGTCGAAATTGATTGTGTGTGTTTGTGCGGGTGTGTACGCGTCCGCCACCGCACGGAACTGTATCATTTGTATGCTAACTATGTGCGGCAAAACTATAGTAATGGTATTAACTTCACGTGCGTGAATATACGATACATGTATATATAATATATATATATATATATATATATATGTATATATGTATATATCTACTATCGACACGCTGTATGTGCTAATTTCGATGATTTATGACGGTCACGCTGACCGTCGCGTGTTGACAACGTGTACGCAGCGCGTTTTGACATATGCAGCTTCTAAATTAACTTGTTCCATTAGGCAGTTTACATGTTTCATATTCCGCTGAGCGCAGCGCTTGATGTGTTTACCGTTTTACATACACACATATATGTGTATTAAAAAATACTAAAAAAAATATCAAATATCCGCTTGTCGACGGGTCTAAAAAATGAAAACAACTACCGCACGAAATGCGAATTTTTAAAAATCTTACATCTCTCACCGTGTAATCACCGTTGTAATTAACAATTGCTCCTGTCGCAAATTAATTAACAAATTAATTGTCAAGAAATTCTCAGGGGAAAGTTTTTGCATTTTTGATTGAAATATATCGCGTCGAATATGATGCAGGTAAATTATTTCGCAGGTTATCGCGTATATTGTTTTTTTAGATATGTATATTTCTGTGTAACACACCGCTTACAGATATAATTGCTACATATATCATTGAATATGTACGATTGAATGTATATACGATCCGTCGGGCTGGAAACGTTAATAAATTCATGTCACGCGATTTTCGATTATTAAAATTCCCCCGCACCTCCCTTCCCCGTTCGAATTTACGAAGACGGGTGGATTTTTGGCTCTCGTATCTCATTTGATGACATTAGTCAACGTCGACGTATCGACGAATCACGCGTTTGAACACACACACACACACACGCACACTAATCGCGCCGTATCTGCCAGTAATTCGCATCGCATCATCACGTTTAAACCGGCCGACGCATTCGCCGATGTGTGCATATCGTTGTCACTTTCGTGGCTTTTCGCATAGTGAATAAACGACCATTAACGCCGCTTTATGCGGTAATCTGTTTACCGAAAGCGCCCGGGAAAACGACCGCTAAATCTGATGTTTAGAATGCGCGCTCGCTATAGAAACAGAAGACGCAGACTTCTCTCTCTCCACGCGATCTGTGGAATATCACGCGATATATATATATACACGCGCGCATACACACACACATACACGCGCGTACATTTATTGCTTAGTCATGTTTAGCCGTTATAATTATATTACGTACCAGCTATAATCGCCGCTATGGTTCTTAAGCTCGGAATTAATTAACGAAACAACAGAGCGTTTGTGTAAGTGCAATTTAAAATCTTTCAAATGCTGGTTACTCGAATATAATTCGAGACTCACTTGTAAGAACAAATGAATTACAATTACAATGAATTACAATAAATTATTATTGAAGTTTCTACACGAAAGCTCGTGTGTCGTGAAATCATGACACGAACATACCGTGTTGACCAAACTCGCGGCATTATCGTCATCAATGCGAGTAGCGGAGACGTGGGATAGTTGGGGCAGCAGACGAGCCCACGCTTTTTCACTGGGTCAAGTGTGAACCACTAATTACCCACGGGCAACCTTGTTTTCCGTAGCAAAAGTAAACTTTGTCGCAGCGGCACTCTTCTCGGCCCACCCCGGTCCTGCTGCAGTGACATTGTCGTGCCGGAGAGAAAGAGAGAGAGAGAGAGTATCCACTACGGGAATAATTTCGGCTCCCTATCTCTCTCTTTCTCTCTCTCTCTTCGATGAAAAGCGGTCCTCGTGTCGTTACGGTTAAAAAAATCCAATTTGTCTTTTTTGCACGATTTCATTATCGTGCTTTGTGAAATCGTCGTGTGTCGCGCGCACACGACGAAACAATGCCGAACGAATTATTAACACGCCGGACGGAAACGTATGTAATTTCGGTACACAACAAAGCTCTCTCTGCGTCGCGCTTTATTTTTGATATAATACGATTATTTATTAATTATTAAAAAAAAAACAGAGAAAATACCTGAAAATTGAAAATAATAAATTTACGGCGGATAAGTAAAATTGTTTTCGCGCGAGTGTCCACGTATTTTATCACACACACATTATATTTGATCTCATCTCGTGCGTTTTTCTCGCCGATTACCAAGATAATTAGTCTCTGCAAAACGAAGAAAAACTCGTTCTATGAAGATAATCGTTCCATAATGTCTCTCATATAAAATATTTCGCGTTAAAAATATTATGCCTGCGAGGTAGAGCGAAAAGCTTTTCCGCCAAGCGCAGTCACGGTGGTAGTTAATGTAGTCGGATTACTAACGGGGTGGAATTTATGGTTTGTGTGTGTGTGTGTGTGCGCGCTTAATATCTCAGCTCCAAACCGCCGAAATTCTCTCCCCTCAAAGACGCCGTCGTGTATTATCTAGATATCGAGTTCTCAAAAGTGTCGTTCTTTCTCACGGTTTCTTTCAGAACTTTCTATATAATTCGCATCTCTCCACCAGGTTTATATCTCATCAACGCGGGAAAGTTTTTCCGTAAAAGTGGTTGTTCTTAGTTTTTTTTTCTCCTAAGACTCGTTTTTTGCAGAGAACTTTTGACGTCGATAAATTGTTTGGATGATCGAACTCTCAATCATCGCGCGCGACGCAGAAATGTATATAACGATGGCGCCTCTTCCCTCTTCCTTCCCCTCCGTATCTTTACGATTAGATCGTAAAATCGAAAGCCGCGCAATCGGCGGTTATTTTAGCGCCGTTCCCCGATTGAGAAACGCGTACCCCAACGACCGGCAGTGGAGTATCGCAGAACACACATCGCCTTCGAAGGTCGGCCGGTCCCGACTTCGAAGGCCACGATCTAAATCCGTCCCGTTGAACTTACACTCTGGCTCTCATCGATGAAGACTCTCTCGTGACCGGCGCCGATCTCGAAGTTTATCCGAACATATTCGAAATTATTAGTCTTCGCGAAAACTTGACCGGATCATTATAACTTGAGGTAGCAGTAGCTCTCTCTCTCTCTCTCTCTCTCGCGTACTTAGGAAGAATTTTCTTCGCATAAAGTATTTACTCGCGCCCATTTGAGAAATGCCGAGATTCGTGTACTTACGAATAGACACATCCCGTTCGTACGTACGTACAAATAGACCTTGTACTTGTCGAGAACGGCACGGAGGAAAGTTTCTTGCTTACTTTTATTCTCTGTTTACTTCCCGGGAAGCTATTCTTAAATAGTCTAGCTCGCAGTTAAGCGGAAAATTCGGTTATAAAAACTCGACTGTTTTCTCAGCAAACAGAATTAAAAGACAATTAAAATATAAAAATAAAATCGCTTCCTTCCCCGGAAGCTAACTCTCTTTCGCGCGCGAGTGTGTGTTTCAGATTGAAAATAAATGGTGAAAAAATTGTAAATATGTATAACAAAGTTATTACGTCAAACTTAAAAAAGAATGTTTATAGAACACACGCGCGCGCGCGCACATATTATACGTACGTACGTGGGAGGAATCGCTGGTTATAAAACTCGGCAATTATATTCATCAATCGATTTGCCACGTGGACATTATTTTGAAATTTTCTATAATCTCGCATGTAAAAACTATATTATTTTTCGACGATATTTGCCTTCTTGTCGGGAAATCGACAAGAAAAATGAGATAAAAGAACCCTGGCAAGAAGTCGCACTTGATTTATGACGGAAGTTCCCGCCCGCTTTTTTCACCTTTTCGTCCCCCACGACTTTGACACACATTTCTCAACAACAGTCGTTGGCAAATTGTTTTTCGAAAGTCGTCAAGTGTCGCGAGGAGGTTACGCCCAGTAGGAGAAAGTTTTTCGCTTATCCAACGAGGGCTCTTCACGATCTGCTACTTGTCAACTGTCGTTTAACGATCGTTAGTTTATCAATTCAACGTATTTTGCGGACACGGAAATCGGATTATTATTCGCGCAAAACAAGCGTTTCAGATAGTTAAATTTCATCAAGCGATTTCTCGCACGAAAATACACACACTCGTGTTTCGCAAAAGTTACTCGTTTCTTTTCACTTTGGAGTACGTAAATCTTGGGAGAGAAAAATACATCAAGGGATTCAAGGAGGAGAGAAAGGAATTTGCGCGTAAGAGAAGAGAGAGAGAGAGAGAGAGAGAGAACTAATAGAATCAAACGTAGATGAAGATACTTCTCGTTCGAGTGGAGAGAAGCGCGCAGATCAAAGAGAAACGTCTTGAATCGGCTAAGACCAAGTAGATACTGTTGGACTGTTTGGCTTTCGACCTAATTGAATTGGAATTTGATTGATTACAAGACCGACCAATTTCCGGCCGTTACACGTTTATACCACGTTCTTCGTAACACTCGCCAGATGTTGCCTCATAATTTATTGAAGACTTCGAGGTATATTTCTTCGAGCACACTTTTTCAAGGTCGTCCGATCAACTGAAAATTCAACATACACGTGATATCACGTTGTGAATAAAATAGCAAGTAGAAAAATTCGATGTCGACGGGCGTCGTGTTGATAAAACTTTTTTTTTTAACACACACCACCATAAGACAATCTGTCAGATACGAAATAAAAAATAAATCAATATATAAGGTTGTTTTTTTTACACGTGGTGTTTTTTACGGAACATAAAAAATAGTATATATATCGTACAACTGTTTTTTTTTTTTCACGGACGAAATCGCGCGTAGGAGAGTATATAACGACAATACAAACGATACAAAAGTTCTTTAACAATTCTACCTTCGTGACTTCCTTCTACATTTCCGTTCTAACGCAATTTTAACTTCTCAGTTTGTTCTGAAAAAAAATCGAATTAGGGACGTGGGAAACTTTCGAAACTACATTGCAGAAATAACGATATCCGAACGCGTTGGCGCGCAACCGATGGATTCCTCATATCTCTCGGTCGGTCTCTCCATTGCTCGGGGAAGGAGGGAGGGAATAGGGTTTTGCCCAGAGACGTCTATACGGAAATGTACAAGAGACGACACTGAGACCCCGAGGGTTCGAGTGAGAGGAAGATTGAGAGATACATACGCCGGCTAGTAGGGTTGGCAATTAAGCGTGTGCCGTTGACGGCGGCTCGAGCATGATTTAATTACCGAGTGATTAATGAGTTTCGCACATCGTCGTTCGCCCTCGCGTCGTCGCAGGATTTCTCTTCCTCCGATCCTTCGCGCCGAATGTTCATAGAGAGAGAGAGAGAGAGAGAGAGAGGGAGAAAGAGAGAAAGAGACACGGCCTGTGTGTACAAATCCGTGTATAACGAGTGTTGCCGATTATTGACGATGATGACGATCGCGGGCGCGAAATAATGAGAAATCCATGCAAACGAGAGGAGTCTGTTCGGTCATTCTGCTCTCTTTTTGCGGTGTGTAAATCAACGAGCACGTGTAAACCAACCGTGTGATTCTGTGGGATTTAACGACGAGAGAGAGAAAGAGCTTTTAAAAAAATATTTCAGCAATTAGAAAGCGCAGCTTGCGGAGAAAACATATTAAATCCCCGCGAAACATTTTTATCACGACAATTTTTCTTCTTTTTTTTTCTCCACAAAAATACAGAAGGTATGTGTATGTGTGTGAGAGATCGGCAGACATGAATAGTGGTACATGTACACGAAGGAGCATTTGACAGCTTGACCGACAAGGGAGAAATTATTGACGACTCGAATCAAGAATGTTGTGCGAGCGACATCGAAAACCGATGCAACTCGAAAATAATAAATGTATTATCTATATAAATTAGCATTTACATAATCTTTTAAAATTTAGCGAGCATCAGGCGGCTATTAAATTCTTGCAAAACATTTTTATTATGACAATATTTCTGTTTCTTTTATTCCTTCGATGATATAAAAATAATTCAGTTTGTCGCAAATGCGCGCTGCACACACACACACACACACACATACTACGTGTTTGCATGCAAAAGCTGAGATTTCCCTGAAATATCACTACTAGTCATAAATAATATCCTACCCGCGTGATACAGCCGCGTGTTTCCTGATATCCGTCCTGATATTTTCCGCGCCATTTCCGACACATAATATTCGTTTCAGCACGCGCGCGCGCGAGCACACATCGTCTTTCTTACTCTGAGAACTTTGAATAATGTCTCCCAGGCGCTCCTCATCTGCGACGTTATACAGACGCGCTTTCTTTCTTTATTAATAGACACTGCGGAGAGCGAACAGAGAGACTCTTCAACAAAAGTTCTTGTTTTTTTTTTATTTTTTATTTTTTTTTTGTAATTAAGATCTCTGTATTTTGCGGTTGGTTGGCTTGCGCGGTTGGACCGAACTGCGGAAAGAGAGAGAGAGAGAGAGGGAGAAAAACCTCTCGGGACGAACTTGTTTACAAGGCTCATTCACTTCCACGATTACGTGCAAAGTGGAAAAGTGGTGGTGTTCCAAGCCGGACACCGGATAAATCTCCTGGCGGATAAATGTCTTTGAGTGGTCGCGAGCGAACAAAGGACATATTGCCACTCGCTTTTTCTTCATCGCGTTCTGCGAGAGCGAAATTACCTCTTCTATTACGAGGATCTCCTGTATCTCCGACGTATATTTAACGAGATATGAGATAACGCGAGAAAAAAAACTTGTCTCTTCACTTCTTCATCCTCTTTTTCTCTTCATCGTATAGCGTTTCGCTTAAATAAATAAATTCACACGTAAAGTCTATCCGTTTTATTTTCAATAAATTTGACTCAACGCGACAAAGTTTAATAGTCAATCTATATCGCGTTATCACAGGTAGAGAGAGAGAGAGAGATAGATAAGTTCGCAACGAGTTTCTCGCGCACACTAACGCAAACAATCGCGTGATTAACGACACCGCCGAATAATGCAAATAGGATGGATCTACGAGCGAGGTAAATGAATTAAGGCGACGAACAAATTATTTCGCTTCTCCCGCCAGGAGGATTCCCCTTGGGTCTTTGTGTATGTGTGTGTGTGCGCGCATCCGCGGAATTGCGCGCACCCCTTTCCTCGTCGTCATTTCCCGTGACGCTTTCGCGAGACGACGCTTCTCGCAGCATTTGTAATACGAAAGGAGCTAGACTACGTGACGCAGAAAGGCGAAAGGAAGAGATCTTCTTTGCGACTCTCTCTCTCTCTTTCTCTCTCTGAGAAGAGAGAAACGAAATTCGTCGTTTTCCGGATAAAACTTTTGCCACGACATAAATTTAATGAGTTCTCGCCGAGAGAAGAAGCGCTGCAGCGCCACACGATGTCGTTAACGAGCTCATTCAAGAAGCGTTTTAATTTGATCGCGACCTCGTGCTCGTCGCGATAGTCGTACGGGCGAAAGGGACGAAGGGCGAAAGAAGACACCCCCAGCGGGGAGAAGAAAGAAGCTGCAAGAACGGAGGAAATTTAGGAGTCGGAATACCGCGGATCCGAGTTCACCGCTAACTTAACGACTTCGGGGAGGATTCTTAGTTTTTTTTTCCTCATTCCCTCGTGTGCCTTTGTCTACCCTCCCTCTTCTCGCCTAATTCGTTTTCGAACACTGCATTATGCATGAGGACGCGAAGTGTTTTCTTCGGCGCGCGCTGACACGGCGTACTTGTCTTGTTTCTTGATTACGATTCATAGACACGTATAGCAGCAAGTACGTAAGATAAACACGGGGCAAGCTGACGATACTTGGACGGGATCCAACGATGGGGAACAGAGAAAAAACGATGTATCACACAGTTTGAATCAACAAATTTTAATTAACTTATTATAATTTTTATATGTTATTTTTTCAACGTTACTGTTTTTGTTCACTTACTGAATAGCTTTGCTATTTTTTCTCGTAAGTTTCTGAGAGAAATATTTCTTGTGTCTGCTTGTAGATTTTGGCTCGCTGACGGTTACTTCGGGCGATACAAAAAAAAAAAAAAAACCAAATCATAACTGGAGTACACGGAATATTTCTCATTTGTCTCCCGCACACATCGGGCGGAGAAAACGCTCCCGGTAATAAATCACAATTCAGATCGCGCCGCGAATCGTTTTATTAGGACCATCAGCATTATGGTCCAAATATATTGATCAGGGAAATAAAACGGATATAAAACGCGCAGGATATATATCCCGAAAGAAAAATGATCATCCTCGGTTGTGGGGAAGACGCGGTATAAGCACGGCGCCATGCGGAACATGAAAATGTCGTCGGGGGTCGGGAAGGGAAAGCGATTATTCGCTTTGACACGAGAATCAATCCCAGATATTCCCGTTCAATTATTACCAATGTCTCCGCTGCGTGAATGACCGTTTAGTTTCGAGACGCGCTTGTGCTTGCTATGCAATTTTCCCGCAGCCCCGAGCCATACCGAGAGCCACGAAACGCGCTCGAATGCACAGACGAGCAACTTGCACCATTAAGGATGCTAATAGAACATTATGTTTGCGCGCCGTTGTGCGGGAACATATTTTATCGTCTCTGTCCCATTCTCTCTCTCTCTCTCTCTTTCTCTCGAAACGCTTTCCATGAATTAGAAACCGTTTACGAGATGGTTAATTTACAAATTCATTGCGTTACTCTCTCTCTTGCCTCTCGTTCGATCCTTTTACGTTTCTCGCCGAGTTCGTTATTTTTAATCGCGCGATCTTTTTTAAAATTTCATCTCAATACGTTCTTCGTCTTTTAACTTTTATAGAAGAGCGCTTTTTTATGTTGAATCTATGTATCAACTTAATTTACTTATTCAATAATTTTTATAAGACGTGTTTGTGTGCGTAGATGAAAGCTCTTCTCAGATTTCGGTCTTAGATACTAAGAGTCTTGAAAGTATCGTCCAATCTCTTTCTCTCTCTCTCTCTCCTCTCGGTAACTATATTCTCTCTGCGGTTTAAAGTGGAAAACTCTGTTCGTCATCGGTACAGCCGTGTAAGTGGCGAAACCGTTCCTTTACAATTTTCCCTCTTTCGCGCGACGCGCGGATCCGATTTCTTCCCGGTGTGACTGCGCGCGAACTTCAGAACCGCCGCAATTGATTTCCCAAGTCGGTTCATCTTGAAAGAAACTGCCACTTTCGACTTTACGAACTTTTAAAAACAGACACGTGGCGATCGTTTCGGCGAGTCGAATCATTACTTGATGGAGGATGACTGGTTTCCGTGCGGCGAGCGAAATCGCGAGGCTTTTAGTGCACTTTCAAAGACACGCGCGCGTCGAGAGTCGAAGTATTCTCAAAGTACTCTCTCTCTCTCTTTCAAGAAACCGCTTCTGCATTCCCGCAACTTTTCTTGCCCCGCAAAAGTATCGTAAAATGCCCGTTTTAACTCATTCGATAAAAAAAAAAAAAAAAAAAAAACGAAGATACTGTATTGTATCTCGTCACGAATAATAACAATATTATTATTTCATGACGTATATACTGTTTTGTCTATATTGACGCGAATAAAGCAAATAATCCGATTCTTCTTTTGTTTTTAAAATATTTTGCGGAGAATTTAATAATAAAATAGAATTTAATTACTCTTTGTGTATCGCTCGCAAACATCTCTCCGATGCAATGCGCGCGGCGCACGTGTATATCGCGCTCTGTCTGCGATATCGACCATCTCTACAAATAAACGCTAATTAATCAAAGTAACAAATAGGAAAAGTATAAACAGCGAACTAGTTCGCGAAATGTTTTCGCGATCCTGCGATCCATCTCGCGCGGGAGTCTCGAGTTTTAATGCCGGTGGTGATGGTGGTGTGCGATCGAACCTGTAATTAATTAAATCAAATTGCGCGAATATTTTTTTCCTTTATTTCTCGCGCTCCACAAATATGTGACTTCGCGATTAATCCTCAAAGAATAGCGCAACAAAGTTCCGAACAGAATCTCTCGCGCCGTTTGAGTTTACGCGCGCAGCGAGACCTTGTTTTTAAAAAAGATTTATCCGAAACTTTTCGACCCAAAACGGTTTTCCTCGCTCTTCAACGTGCCATTAAATGGATAAAGAAACTTCGTGTCTTTTGATGAACATCTGATTTTCACGGGGGGACGGATTTTACGGGACATTTTATTTATCGCACGAACTTATCGCCATCAAGTTGTTTGTTTTTTTCTCTTTCTCTCTCTTTCTTCTTCATTTTGTACTGCCAATCAAAATGATCTGTCCGCCGGTTGTAAAACCGGCTTTTACTTCTCCATACCAAGACAGAAACGGGGGGGATAAATCGCTTGTAAACTCCGGCGTAAACCCGATTCCCGATCTGAGCTGCTTTATTGACGGGAGAGAACGTAGAGGACGCGTTATATCACATCCATGATGAAGGGGGAGTGGAAGAGTGAGAGAAAGAGATGAAAACGGGTGGAATGCATCCCCCGTATAACTTTAGTGAGTATCTACTGCCAGACACACGCGCGTTACCGTAAAATATACTGTCGAATGATGTAATATCCGACAGACAGCGGGAATAAACTCTCCAACAAGAGATCAGTCGTATTTTTATCCTCGCTTTCCTACACGTTTACAACTGTAGAAAGAAAAAATAATAAAACTATATAAATAAATAAAGCAAACCGTGTGTTTCTTGTTCCGACTTTGCTAACTGAACTATGGAAATATTTTTTCTCGCGCGCGCACACGTGACTTATTTATTTGTGCTCGCGCAAATACACATACATTATCGTCCGCTGAAATTTCTATCGCGAAGAAACTCGCGACGACGAGGAAGATTAAAAATGGAGATTTCAATTCGCGTGATATCTTCTTTTTCCTCCTCAGTTCGTTACTTTGAGTAGCGTTTAAAAAAGGAAATCTTTCCCCAGTCAATAAAGCATCCCGCAAAATGCCGCGCAGACCGGACTTCTTCGCAGATTGAAATCCTGAAAAGTCTCGCGTTCGCGAAAACCAGCCGCTGACAAAAGTACTTAAAAAAAAAAAAAGATAGGATATTATCAAAAGATTCAATTAGCGATTATTGTACGTGTCGCGCGATTTGATTTGCAATCGATATGCAATAAAACACGTCGACTCAAGAAATCTTGAATTAACGCATTTATCCGCGATGCATTTTGCACGTAATTTCGGCGCGTCTCTTCGAATTCCATCACGGAAAATGGAAACGTCAAAAATTCCGCCGTTAAAAATATATCCGAAGCGCGGATATAGAGAGAGACATCGCGTCAAGACGGAAAATGGCAAAAGAGAGATGCTCGATGTGTGCAATCGCGTGCGCATCTTTCCGCGAAAGGTCACGCGACGTATTTGAAAAGATCCGACGGAGAATCCGCGATGGCGACACGACGTATGCTCGCGGTACTTGAAAGAAACTGACAGAAAAGCACAGCCTCTCTTCGAATTTCGCCGAAGTCGATGATATATCGGAGAAGAAATAACCGCGGTATATAACGTCAAAGATTCTGTTCGCGCGATAGCGCGCGCGCGCGACTTCGTCGTGAGATGAAACAGATCGGGACTGATACCGAGAAGAGAATCGATACGAGCGCGATAGAATAGCGGATTCTATCTCATCGTCGTCATCGCGATCGTGATGCGACAAGGTTTGAATTTCAATAATGTTATTGGCCGCGATCCTTTATCAACATACTCGGATGTCAAAAGGAAAACGTAAATTTCTCGGTCGAGTTGGAGTGTGCGCGCACGCGCGCGATGAAGAAATTAACCAACTGAACACTTCACATTTGCGTTTGTAACACTAGCGTTTGTATCGCGTAACACTTCTTTATGTAATTTATATATTTGATTTTTTGCACACGTGCGATTAATAAAAATTAAATCGTTGTGATTAAATTATTCGTGTTTTTTCATTTTCTTTTTCTTCGGAGATGAAACGTCGTCCGCTGCGGAAACATTTTCTCGTTTCTAATAAAACGATCCACACGCGATAACGTATTAGTACTTATATATATTATATAAAAAAAAATATCATGCTACAAGTAATGTCTCAAGTTTAATGAAGAGCATTTCTTGTTCGACAAAACCTCCTTGCTCGAAAGTTTCGATAAAGGTTCTCCGCGTCTATATCTGGCTATTTTACAATCCCGGCCGCGTTCCTCTCGCAGAGAGAGAGAGAGAGAGAGAGCCTCTTCTCTCAGAGCAGTGCCGATCCTTTCGAATACACAGCCTATTTCCCCTGTCTTCGCTGCCTAGGAATATATCGACATATCGGCCGTTGTTTACTATAGGCGTTTACCCATCCTAGAATTGATATCGCCGCCCGAGGAACAGAAACCCGAGACGAGAGAAAAGAAAGAGACAGGAGGCAGAGTGGAGGCTAGAAAATAGACGAAGAGAAAAGGAAAAATAAGAAAAAATTCTTCTAACCCTATAAACAAATATATACACATGTAAAAAGAAACAAAGCTTCTTTCCTTTCTTTTTTCCTCTTCGTTTTTTTTTGAACCGACCAAAAAAAATGAGAAGCGAAGAAAGGACGCGCGTGCAAGGTGTACCAAAAAGGTATTCGGGGACAGCGATCGGATAAGTCGATGGGGTGAGAGAATAAGGCGTGTTTTGCGATATTGGATTCTGAGTTTTGCGAAATAACGTCAATCTCGTCGTCGTCGTCGTCGTCGTCGTCGTCGTCGTCGTCTTCGTTGTCGTCGTCGTCGTCGTTGTCTTCCTCCACGGCTCGGTTGGTGCAGCCCCAGGCGCGACCCTTACGACGCCATCGAAGGCGATATAAGCTCGTTCTAGTTTCTCAACAAAGTCCCGGAACACGACCGAGGCGCCTCCGACACCTATTGGCCCTCCGGACGAACGGAACGCGATGCTATTTCCATACCGGGGGGACGATGCCGATCGACCTAACCTATCGATATCGCTCAGGTATGGATTCCCGATAGATAAATTGCGCGGCCAAGAGGAACCGCGGACGAGGAAGAGAAATTTCGCCGCGCGATTCGCTCGCTGAACTTGGAAGCTGATGTATAACCGAGACAAGAAAAACCAAGTTTCATCTCGTCATTTTGTCTCTTTCAGCGACATATTTATTAAACAACGAAAAGCCGGCCAAATTCAAATAAACGAGCGGGCGTAGGGTTTGTTTTACAACCCGTAAAATAAAGTGTGAGTGACTTCATCTCGCGCGCGGGATTAAATATTGCATGTTTAATTAGCTGATTAAATAGCGGCGCGGGCGTAATATCGGTATAATTAGACGACTTAATTTATACACACGCGTGACGATTTTAACACAAAATTTCGCGGAATACATATCTGTCTCACATCGATGATACAAAGTGTCCGCGCGTTCATGCTCCGCAAACGCGCGAAGAGAAACATCACAAACTGTGCACGCGGCCATTGTGGCGTATTGGCAAATTTGCCCTCATCATATGCGCGGGTGTCTACAAGCTGCGCGCACGGCTAGTTTCGCTGTCAAGTGTCTCTTAGGATGCTCGCGTTACAAGTTACAGAAGTACTCCGACATCTGCAATGCAGATTAGCCCGTGTTGCTCTCCTCTCTCTCTCTCTCTCTCTCTCTCTCTCGTGTTTATTCTCCCGACAGTCGGCGGTATAACCGCGAGCTGTAAACACACTCGAATATGCCCGACGCACAATTCCCCGCCTTCCCCGCCACCCTTAGTTATTATATTTGCGATCCATCAACGGGGCGGGATATAACATCCCGCGGAGCGTGTCCGCGGCATAATACACTCCGGGCGGTGCCAGCTGTTCTCGACCACTGAGGATGAGATATATGTATATATACTACACGCATAACGCGAGATATTTTACGACAAATATACTCACGCGACGACGGGCGCACGCACCGACATTGGACCCTCCCTTCCCGCATCTCTCGTTGAACTTCGTGTCGAGATTAATTATCGGCCGCATAAATTATCGGGATGTATGCGGGCGCGCGCAGTCGTGTAATTGCCAGCGACTCGAAAATCTATTAGTCGGAAATTGTACAGTAGCTCACCCCTCGTTAATCTCACAGCGACTGCAACTGCGCGCCGGCCAATTACCAGAGTTTCAGGATCAACGATCCTATATTTTACCCGGGGAGTGATCCAGAACGTCGATTTATACACTGTTCTCCCGCACACGCGGGAGAACGTGCACATACACGACGCGCAACCTCTCTTCATCTTCTCCGTTCGATTTAAATCTCTCTCTCTCTCTTCCTCTCTCTCTCGACGTATGTCGACATTGCTTTCGGGCATTTCGTTCGCCACTCGTGAGATTCGCTCTCTCCGATCCGATCGATCGTCCCGCCTCTCGAATCGAGATTTCCGTTTGCCGCAACATCTTCAAATAGCCCGAGACGATGTTACCTTCCACGCAAAATTCTCCGCGCTTCCTCTGGATCGGTTCCAAGATAGGATTGAGGAAGTGTCGGAAGGAATCTTTGGCCACTTTTTCGCACCTGTTCTTTTTTTTTCTAATATACATCGACGAAATTCCGTCCGATCTTGTAAACAAAGGTTTCCCTTCCGGGAAACGGATGACGAGATATGTATACACATGATGTCGATGAATCCGCGAATCGATTACACGAGTGTGCTTGCTCTGCTTGCTTTCCCATCATAAATGCGAATTCGCGTGTCGCACTTTTTCGCTTCTTTCAGAAATCGCGCGAAAAATCCGTTTCGCGCGAGGAGTTCCTCCATCTTTCTTTCGTCTCATTTTTATTCCGCTCGAATTCTAATTATCGTCAAAGGGTGTTAGATATGAAAAGATATATTTGCGAACTTACATTTCGTCTTGCGCACACCGCACATATCATTCGGCACACGGAAATTTCTCTCTGACGGAAAGTTTGATATTGGGTTAGTGCGGTGCCTGTACTTATTTCCAGTTTGTGAACTAGGAAACTCATCTTTCCAAAGGTTTATCTTATACCCAGAACTTACGTAAAAGGGCCTTCTAAAGGGAGGGCGCGTTTCGCGTAGGTTTCATCAAACATTCAAAGACACTACTAACCTAAAGACGCAGTTAATACATAATCTTTCTTGCATATTCCATGTCGTTAAATAAATTACATCGCTTCGAAGAATATTTCCTCATTTCGTATGCGTAGTTTATAGAAATTCTCAAGAATTTCAAAGAACTTTTTTTTTCTCGACGGACTTTATTTTTATTTAACTTACACACACACACACGTTTTATCTTATTTTCTGTTATTTCATCTTGCGCTGTTAATTTGATTTCGCAAGAAATCGTACGTGTAACGGAATTTTTTCACACAAACGCACATTGACTTCTCTTGAGTTTATCAGCAAATTCCGCCGACCGTGGATATTCACAGAGTTTTTGTAGAAATATTTTTGTTGTACACACACACACACATACTCACGACAAAAGAACATCCGCTCTAAAGGAACATTCGGAAATTGCAGTCGTTTCACAAAACGGCGGCGAACAAAAAGAATAAAACACACATACATTCGCGCAAACACACACACACACACACACACAAACGTAACAATCTCCACTTGGTAATTAAAAATTTGCTGTGCCGAGGCGGACACCGGAATTAAATAGTTGCGGCAGAGTGCAACGGTATCTCTGCATTCGTTGATTAAGTGCCTTGAAAATAATTGGACGTTAATTGAAGTCACAGACCACATGCATGTACGTCGTGTGTGAGCGCCGCGAGTTTAACAAATTGCGCCGACATGCGATGCACGTTTCAATATTAAAAACAACAAGTTTCCAGTTATTCGCGATGAAAAGGCGCGTCTCTTCTCTCGTCGCGGCGCAATCAAAACTATTTTTATCAAATAATCATAGTTGCACTTTTTTAAATTTATTTTGCGTGTTTTCCCAAATAAATCAAACGATTTTTTCGGTGTTAAAATTACTATCAAATATTCTCTGAGGTAATTTTGCAGATAATGTAAATAATATACAATTACATGATAATTAATTTCGGGAGATTTACGAGCGTAACATTGGTGAGGTACCTGACAAGGGTGGACACAGTAAATTTATACAACTAATGTACAACACAATTCTCCCCTCATTGTGCGCTCTCTCTCTCTCTCTCTCTCTCTCTCTCTCTCTCTCTCTCTTTCTCTCTCTCTCGGACTCTATTTCGCTGGATTATTGTATAGTTATATCATGCTGACGACGTCAGGGTGTATTTGTTCGCGGGAGCAGACCGGTTAAAGCGGACCATCAAGCTGTCGAGTTTCATCGGCGGGTCAAATCGCCCCAGTGAACATCTGGGGGAAAAAATGAAGTAATGACAAAATATTATATTTTATACGATAGTTGACGTACAATATTTTAAAATACATTTTATTGTGTATTCCGAGATACACTAATTATCGTCTGAATTGAATCTCGTGTTTATCTCATCGTGGTGGAAGAGCATCTGACTGTCATAATTGAAAACAGGTTATTATCTTTTCTCCACAATCAAAAAGCTATCAACGATAAAAAAAAAATATCAAACGTCTCGTAAACAAGCCGTAACTTTTCCTGCGTGTCACTGTTCGCGTCTCGACACGTCACCTTTCTCGAAGCTCGAGATTATAACTTCGGGAAATACTTGTGTTCACGAAATAACCCCACGTGGAAAGTGTAACGTGTCGGATCCCTGTGCTGAATTAATTTCGCATAATCGCGTCTGCCAGAAGAAATCGAGCGGAGGACACAAGCCGCTCGTATACGCACGTATTCAAAAAAAAAATCGGAGCACGCACCAACGCGCACGCCATCCACGAGAGACCCATTTCGAAGAAGCAACAGTGAGCCGGCGGCCGTGAGCTTTGACCCGGTGACCCGGAGTGCGTGGGTTGTGCAAGGGACTTGACGAGGGGTGGAATAGCAGGTAGGGTTCGAGAGAGAGGCAGGGAGGAAGGGTGGTCTTTCTCCTCTCTATGCAGGATGGAATCGATACCTGCCTCCCCTACCAGCCCAACCAACTCGCCCCTACCGGCGTCCACCGCCCTCACCGCTGCTCACCTTCTCGTTCGAGCAGACGGCAGGCCGGCCGACCAGCCAGCCGACCGTCAGGGGGTTGGAGGAAGTCGAGGAAATAAAAGCATAGCGTCCCCCTCGGCAAACGCGCGCGCTTCTCTCGCTGCTTTTCTCTTTCCCTTCTCTTTCTTTCCCTCTCTCTCTCTTTCTCTCTCTTTTTCTCTCTCTCTCGCTGATTCTCTGTCGGCCAACAGCCGCAGCAACCCTGCCTATACCAAGCGGCACACCTGCGGCACCCTCCACTACCCTTCTAGGGTACCTCACTCTTGCTACGCCGAGACTGCGCTCGCTCGCGACGTCGCGTCAAGCGAGAGACGTTTGATGTAATTGCGCACGCAGAATACTCCGCGTAAGCTCGACGGGATCGGGGCTGGACGCACAAAGCAAGCTTGGGATTATTTCTGACAATTTGTTCAGCCGGAAAATTTGCCCCCGGAACAATTTTGATTACAAATGCCGAAACATTGCCGCGGATTGTTGAGCGCGCGCCATATACAATACAGCATCGAACGCAAGGCAAGATGAAAAGAATGAATTCCGCGGCACGGATCGAGCGCGGTGAGAGATGAACGGAATAATTGATTTTCCTTTTGGAGGGAGGTTTAAAGTCCACGCGTTAATCTTCTCCATTGAACTCCCAATTTACGATACAGAGAGATTCGTCTCTATGTGTGTCCGCGCGAGTTAATTTACTTCGGCGTAACTTCGGTAATACGACCTCGGGAAAAGAGAGCTCGCGAGAAAACATTTATCACCATCAAGGCGCGCGCTGTATCAAGCTCGGAGGTTCGAGTTGATCGTTATTTCGCGAAGCCTCCTCTTTCGGAGACCAGGCTGCGCCTGTCTCTCACGCGCAGACCACGCGCAATAATTAATTAATTTCCTCGTTATTCGTCTATCGATCGAGCCGCTTCGCACGCAGCGGCGCATGTAAGAAAACTCGTTGACCGGCGAAGCTGTGATCGAAGGAATGGAAATGCAAATATTAACACGTCGACCGACTTCACTCTCTTCTCCCCTCTCCCCGGCAATGTTCGTCCGATTGTTTTAGCGAAGGGAAACGTGATCCTGTCCGTGATCCGACCTTGCGTTTAATTGATTTTCAAATCAAAGGCCAGCGGAGATAAAACTCTGGGATAAAAATCGAAAATCTCGATTCGGTTGATTGAAAGCGAAGTTTAATCCGGAAAGGAATCGAATTTTATTTAAGAATATTACCGGCGAAATGACATCGTAATTAACGTAACGTACAGAAATGCAATTAAGACCGCTGGAAGTAAATTCGGCCGATTAATTTCTTTCTGCGTAACTCTCTCCCGTGTCCCCGCGAAGATAATATTATATTTGTCTCATTATTTTGTAATTTAATTACACTGCGAGAGAGCTTAAGCGACAATAGTGTATAGAAAGAGAGAGAGAGAGAGAAAGACTAGAGAGACTTTCTATTAATAACAGAACAATTTCCGCGAGTCCTTTGAGAACAACCGTGTTTACGAAGCTTCATCCTACAGTAATTAATTTCTTTATTAAAGCACGAAATGAAATACACATTCCTTTCATCGATCCCGTTTGTCCGCGCAAACTGGCGTCTGGCTTAAACTGCGTTATTCATCTTCTTAATGTTTCTCCGGAAACTTCGAACACAAAAGACATCTCGAAGCATAATGAGAACTTGTCCCTCTCTCTTCTTCCCTCCTTTCTCAAAAAAAGATCGGGATATCAGAGATGCTCAATTACGTCGGGGCCATACATCAGACATGTTGACTCCACGTGCGCGAAATGGCACCTTGGTTAGACGGCAACATCTGCCCGAAATGGCGTTGTAAGCAAGTTAAATCGATCCTCAATTCCGTCGCCGCCATCGAATAAGCGCTTCTTCGGGAAAAAATATACATTTTCGCGAACGGTAATTTTATGTTTTTCTCGGAAAATGCATCGGGTATTGTAGTCTAAAATAAAAATCGACGAAAAAAAATATCTCTCAACAAATATCTTTCCTTCTCAATTCTCTCGTTCTTTTTTTTCGCGAATAACAACAAGAGTTTTGTTTGTCATAGCGCGCACATACACACACACACAGGCAAAATCTTAATAACGAAACGTATGCGAAAAATCTAACAAAACAATGTACTAAAATTTTTAAGAAAAGAAAATTATGCAAAAGATGCAATTCAGTTGATCGAATGTTGCATAATCTATTGAATGCAGATTATTCGCTCGTAACGTAACTCCTTCACGGGAATATATCGCGACACAATCGCGGAGAATATTTGCGATATATTCCAACCCGTCTCACACTTCCCGCCGAACTGGGTTAGCGAATGTGCATACCGCAGGGTAGACTCCGGTGCCGATCGGCGGAATCGAGTCTGCCGCGGTATCTCATCCTGGAGATTGAAGGGAAAGAAAGAGAGAGAGAGAGATATTTTCACTTCTCAGATATTTAGGAACATCCTTGGCCGAGGAATTCGTGAATACGAAATAAAGAGGAGGAGGAACTCACTTCGACGTAACGTTACGACCGAATATACGCTCGAGCGCTCGAGAGAGAAGCCCTGATGTATATAGTGGGAACGAGGTTCCAGCGGATGCTGCTTGGCGCATCAGCGGCGGCCGCTTACTTCCGGTTGACGGGCGCTCATCGCCCGCCGATTTGATGCGCGCGAGTCAATGGTTGCGTTCGGAAAACGCAACGGCTGCACAATGGTCGAGAGATTATCACTTGTGATCGGATCGTACCGTGATGGGAAATATCATGATAGGTTTCGAGAAACACTCCTATCGCAAGTGATAATCTCTCAACCGTTCAAGTTTCGCGAATGTAATCGCGATGGTGCGACCGACGCACGGTCCGCCGTTCAATCCGCAAATCGCGCGGGCTTCTTCGACGAGGGGTTATTACTCGTTCGACCGTCCTGCGTGCGTGACTGGTGAGGTAATTAATCAATAACGACATAATACGTGCGTGAACGCGCCAACTAACACGTTATGCAATATAATTCATTTTTATAATTCATTTTTATAATTCTTTTTTATTTTTTTATACACTGTTTTTTTTTCATTAGCGTTTAATCAGATTTTTTGCTCGATTAAATATAGCGAGCTTTAGAAAATTTATTGAACATATGAAAATAATGTATAAAGAGGATAAATATCTATGTGAAAAAAACTCGAAAAAAAACATAAATAAAATAAATACAAATATACAAAATATATAAAATAGATGATAGAAATTTCTTCGAAGTAGGAACAAAACGTATTCTAATGAAAGAATAATATTTTCCGAACAATACGAATTAATCAGACAAGCGTGTTTGATTCGCGAGATGAATGATGGTTACGGCGATACGATGTCGTAGTTTGTTTCGCATCGAAAAACACGTAGTCGCTGATTAAGAGTTCGTACGCCTGGCCGACTTGCGTCATTGGTTGTAAAATTGGACTTTAATGGCGACCGACACGAGAGCTCTTCCCATCGGGCACAATGGATATTACAACGTTATCCAGAACTCGGCAACTTTCAGGTGAACTGGGCTGAGCTTGAGCTGGCGGAATGGTTTATCGATTCCAACCCTTGTCCTCTTTATCCTTTATTTTCTTTATCTTCGTCATGCACACACACACACACACACACGCAGACACACGTCATGTGCCTGAAGTCACAGTCGAGTTACGCGCGTTCGAATTAACAGTTCGCGTTTAATAAATCTTCGCTTCTCAATTCGATTTCATCGAATATGTGTTTTATCGCGCTTCGTATACATTGGATGAGAGAATTCACCGCGCGCGTTTTCTGTCTTTCTCTTTCTCTTTCTCTCAGAGCCCGATCGTTTCTGTGTGTACAATTGAGCGCGATTGAATTTCGTAAATGTTTGTCTAATTTCTCGATTGTGCGCGTGATTGTGTTGTTGTTGCTGCTGTTGTTGTTTACAGAAAACATTCTGATAAACGATTATTTATGTGCGCGAGCTTTTATTTATTCGTGTATAAAAATCTCCGTGTATCTCCGTCGTTGAATCTCGCCATTGAGTCGGTCTGTCTGTCGGATCCGCTTGATTTATGATTTCGTGTTACTCGCAGAGAACATCGTAACGTTTCGGGAAGTCGATTCGGGAACGAACGATGTTGGAAAGTGTCGCGCGTTCCGGTCGAGCGAAGGTTTCTGCCTGCTCTTTCTTCTCTCTCTCTCTCTTTCTTTAGGCAGGGGTAGTTTATCGATTCCGTCCCATTTCTTCTCTTTACTCCCTGCCCTTTGCCCGTTTTGCACGCGCTTTGCACATAAGCCGGAGTTAACGCGATCGCTGACGTATTCGTTTACTCGAATTTTCGCGCGTCGATCCCCGTCTGATCGTCGTTTCCAAGGAAACCGTCATCAGGAATCCGTCCCGACGGCCATAGTTCGTTCCGGAAGCGCATATATCGCCACCTTCACGCGCGACAACTGCGAGGTCATTATACGTTCTCTTACAACACTCAACACGTCTCTTTTGTCTGCTACAAGAGTTCGTTTCTTTTTTGTTTGAACCAACTCTTCCGGAAACCCAGAAACACGTTTTGTTTACTTCTAAACACATTGTGCAGAGAGTTGCGTTTATCGACTGGAGTTGCACTTCTCTATTTGCAATTGAAATTCAAGTCTTTTAGATTTCAATATATCTCTTGATTAACAAATTATAGTTCTTTTAATTAAAAAAAAATAGTCTATACAATCTTTAATTATAGTCCATCTAATTATAGTTTTAATATATTTTACATCGAATTATGTATATTTTAAAAAATAATATATAATATATAATAATAAGCGATAAAAATGTTAAACTGCGCATCAATCAGTTTGCGTAGCGACGATATAATTTTGTTGAATTTTACATATGCGCGACTAGTTCGAATCACTGAATAAGTCACAATTAACGGAATACATATAACTTTCGCGCTTGAATAATTTTTCAGTTTCTGATGGCTCTCTTGATTCTTTTATAGTGGCAAGTTAATACTGAAAAAAAGTACGCGAGAAAATTTTAGCGAAGGGAACAGAACGGATGGTAAAAAAAAAAAAAAAAAATGTATAGATTGAAATTTGTACCTCGTCTTAATGAATATTAATTGAGAATCGTAAGAAAAATATCCGCGAACGAAATATCGTCGTCTTAATTACTTAAAGAGAGATCCAGTTTGAATCCACCTCAAACTCGTCGTCGTCGGTGATGTCGCGGAATTTGCGCGCAAGAAGCAAATCCAAATAGAGATATTTAAATTGTCGACGTATTTATGAATCTTTAAAGCTGGATTTCACGGTGTTGAACCGGGAATCGTTTGCACGAGACGTTGGGAAAATCGTGAAACAGGACAAATCCGTCCCGTCGATTTGAACTCTCTGCGCTATTCCACTTATTATATTTCTATACCACCTCCTCTCCTTCTCTCTCCGTTCCTTCGTCCACGGTATTCAAATGACTCGGTATTCGTCGTCGTTGTTCGCCGGGAGTTTTCCAAGCAGAGATCATAATCCGCGCGAGGCAGCGAGCGAAAATCAGCGGGAACAGCCTGGCATTCAACAGGCCTCGAACCCAGTGACCCAAATCCGCGGAGATTCGAGGCGAACGCTTTTCTGGAATCGAATTATCGGCCGGCACGTTTCTACCCAATATTCTTCCAACTCTTTCGTTCATTTTCGTACAGCCATGCGATATCGCGCGCTTATTGGCGAGAAGCGGTCGGATATAGACGGATAAACTCTCTTCGATACGCCGCATGCAAATAGACGTGTTTATCGGGAAGCTATAAAAGCCAGAAGAATTACAATAAAAAATACAACTTTTTTCTCTGACATTTAATGTATCGCGCGAGATTGTATGGTTTTAATAAAAAAACAAAAAAAAAAACAAAAAACAAAACGGTTTCATATACTCGAGACGCGCGTATTTCGCGCAAACGAGAGATTCGCGCGCGAAATCGAACGTTCGGTTCGGCCGAAATCACCGAAACGACGTTAACCCAAATCCATACATATCGTGACGGTGTTTTCGAGGGGACGAATTATCGGCCGACCCATTTTCGCCCAATGTTGTGCCAAGCCCTTTTTGACCGGCTGTCGACGTGGAAATGATAACACGCGGCCGCGTCAAAGAGGAAAAATGGCGTTCGCCGGATGTCGGATAAGACTCGACCTGAGCGTTTCGCGCGAATCAAACGCGAAAAACTTTCCGTTCACCCGGTTTTTACATCACGTTACAGGTATGTAGATATATGTATATACTCATGTGTCGAGATCCTGCTGAACTTTTCGCGAATATTTAAAAAGTTATCCGCGCGTTTTTCGCGCGTAACTTTCTCTCCTGGACCGAGTTTTCGGTCGACGTCGATACGTTTTGCTCGCGAAAAGTTAAAGCGCGGCAAATTTGCGTTTCAGCAAAGTTACGTTTGCAGCGCGAGATCTTTCGACATGCGGTTTTGTGAAAGTTTTCGTCTTCCGAAAAGTGAATAAAATTTTTTTCACATAACGAACTCATTTTCGTACAATGAAAATTTTGTATCCCCACGTAACGTTCATCAAACGTCTAGTGAACGTTCCATATGTAACTCCGTATGACGTCTAATGAACATCTAATAGAGATATAGAATGTTGTTTCGTTTTGGAATGTGTATCTATAAAATAATTTATAAAACGAAACAATAGAGAGAATACAACTTTTTCCGCGCGAGAAATAAAGAATGAAAAGATGAAAGGTTTTCAAATATAACTTTTCTCTTGTTAACTTCTCTTGTTGCATTTGAAGCAAAGTTGAAAAGCAGTTTTATACGAGACATTAAAATTCATCCGACGGAAATGGTCAAATCCTATAAAAAAACAAATTCCTAGAGAATTATACCAATAGCCGCTAATTCTGTTCTCCGTATTTAAACGCGTGCATGCGAGCGCACATGTTAAAATTGCACAGAATTTTCTAATTTTATTATTAAAATTACGTAATCTCTCGACAATCTTCCTATTTGTAAAAATAGATCGAGAGTTTGTTTCTGAGAGTCACGTTCAGAAACATATCAAGAGACATATCTCGCTAATAGCAAACTTAAAAAATTGATTAGACGAATCGATTGATAAAAAAACTAATTTTAGTTTGCGGGTTCTACATCGCGGAACAAGTCGATAACGGGCGATAAGGCGTTACATTTTGCGAAGAAAAAGCGAACATCACACACGTCGTCGTTTCGATCCTCCAACTGTGAAACCGTCGTGACAGACTTGATTCACTTCGGCTGTCGTTAACGCGAAAAGACGTTCGGAGAGATACGAAAAGCGCGGATTACCCTATTTTCTTTGAGCGCGAGGCCGAAGAACGAGAACCCGATCTGTTTGACTTCGTCGGAACGTGGCCGTTTGATTACACTTTGCCCGTCTAATATTATCCCTCGGCTGGTCCGCCAGACTCTCGGGCTGCATTGTACGCAAATTTAATGCCGCGTAATAGCACATGCGCGCGCGCGCGCGGCAGGATCCACCTCGGTAATCCTCCTCAAATTTTCATCGACGGCGCTATATACGCGCGGTCGTTAGAACGAGTAGCGAGTAAGTCGATACATACGTTTATACGCGTACTATGCAGAAAGGGGCAAGAGGGAGAAACTACCAATGCGCATTGCTGAAGATACATGTAAAGAGCAATTTTCTAATTCTTCTGTAGGTATGTACAAAAAAAAAAGAAAAAAATATATCGTAGAAAATTGAGATATTTGTGTGTGTGTGTGTGTTTTTTTTTTATTAGTTTTGGAATGAGTTTTTGATTAAATTCTCCGAAACGAATTTCTCGCGAGACGATTATAGTGTACAGTATTGGGATTTGGTATTTCGCGAATAGACGGTCTATTTCGAAATCCATCTCGAAAAAAAGTATCTCAACGACTTAAATTTGTGTTCAAGAGACAACTCACGCTGATTGAAAAAAAAAAATATATATATCAATGCACGTTGCGAAGAATAAATAAAATTATTGTTTTGTGTGAACTCGTAATGCGCGATACACTCTGCGAAAAACAAATTGGAGCAAGTTAAACAAAAACAACTATAAATAAATTTCAATATTAACTTAAATCAAAATAAAAAAGATGTGTATCTCTCTCTCTGTATGTATCTCTCTTGTGCACACACGCAAATATCATGTCTGTTATTCTTCAAGAGAGAAAGAAAGAGAGATTTAAAAGAAAATATTAAATTAAATGAAATCCTAATATAGTTAAATAAACTATCTAAAACTTTTATTACTTTTTATGTTAAAGTAATATTGTAAAAAGCATTCTATGTTGAATTCTTGAAATGTAATTTTAAAATAAGAAAATGAAAATAAAAATACATATAAATTTTAAAAGAATGTAAAAAGTGTAAATCTACATGTGAAAATCTTTCTTGAGATACATACATCGATATTTTGATGCGATATACACGTTTTGTGTTTTGAATTAAATCAAAAGTTAGTTTGAATCATATTCGTAGATAAAAGGCAATTTCGCTGAGTTATAACAGACGCGTGTCGAGTGAAAATTAGCAACAGGCGACGTGAGAGAAGAGGCAGCGAGAAAATGTGCTGGTTATGGCAATTTTAACGGCGGATGATAGCTCGATATCATATCACTGCGTAAGATCCCTCGACCGTCTTGCTTGGCAAACAGTAAATAGCTGTTGGTACGTGGAGAGAATTCTGTCGGCGAAACCCTCTGGGGGATTCATCACGCCGTTAATTTTACGGGAATACGGGGGTTGGTCTGGAGAGAGAGGGCGATGTAAAGGCCAATCTTCTCGTACGCGGTGAGCATCCACAGGTTGTCGTCTGACCCAACCTAACGAGTGATTAAGAACGCTGAATCGATGAGAGAACGACGAGAGAAGAGAGAGAGAGGAGAGGTTTCGAGAGAGCGACGATTTTATCTCTTATCAAATCATTATTCCCCATTTCGCAAAACGAAAGGAGGGAGCTCGTTACCAATTCCGCCGGAGCGAAATGCCCGGCTTATGAGAGGTCTGATATTCTTCCGCGCTATCTGAAATATTAAAGTTATTGAGCCTTCAACCGCACGTTCTTGCGTCGTTAAGTTTCCCTTTTTACGATCTTTCTCTTTTTTGAATAGACTCGACGATCGTGAAAATTGAAATGCGATTGCATTTAAGAAATAGAATCGCGCTCGCGCTCCTTGTTGACGAAAAGAATTCCGACGATAATCTCGAAAATAGCCTTCCGTAATGGCCTTGTGTACCTACAGCGGATTTCCGTTCCGCGTTCCGTTACGACGAAGAGATAATTACTCCTTCGAAAGAATGAAATACCGATTGTTTTCAATGTTTATCTCCGCTCGCGAGATCCGCTCGCTTTTTTTTTTTTTTTTTTATTTGCCTTCGGGGAAATCCCTGGCTGATGAAAAAACTTCACATACATAGAATTTTAGGTGCACGAACGAGGTCTACGTACGTCGTTCCGACGGAATGGAGGCTGTTGGCCTTAATAGATTCGTTTAGGCGCGATTCGCTCCATTGTTGCTAACCAAGTCCGGGAAGGTGGAATCAATACGTGAACCGACGACCATCTACACAATGTTAGCCAGCCAAACTCGACGAGCACGAAGTGTACCACTTTTACCTTTCCGCGGCGACTCTGTTGCTCGATAATAACGTAAACGTTTCTTTCTTTATTCGAAGCCATTTTTCACGGTAAATTTTTTTTTTTTGTTCTCCTTTTCTTTCTCTTCTTTCTAGTTTTTCTCTAATTACATCTCCGATGTAAGAAAGTTACACAAAATGTGGTAACTCGGCGAACTTATCGAATTGGAATCTAACGATAATTAGAGGAAAGATCAGATTTTATCTTGTTGTTGTCGTATCATATTTTTTCTCTTCCGCGTCGATTTTCTTTGCAAAAACTAGTCTCTTTCGGGGTTTTTTGTTTTTGCAAATTTTCGAAGCAATGCGCAAAATTCTCGAGTTCTCTCATTTTGACGGCGCGTCTTCATTCTGTTTCAGGAAATTTCACCCCATTTTCGAGTCACACTCGCGGGGTTGACTGACACAAAAGCTCTTTCTTTCTCTCTCGTTGTGATGCACGGCTTGTGTGCACTTTACTCCTCTTTCTCACAAACAAAAATACTTACAAGCAGTTTCTCCGTATGTGCCGACTATACCGTCCTTCCTCTTTCCCTTTTGTTCGAAGTTTATCATCGCCGCTGGTTTGACGCGACAATCGAATCGATCAAACAGAACTATATAAACAGACCTTTCATTCGCTCTCTCGCCGTGTGTGCTACTTTGCCGCTACAAAACTCGACGTCAAGCCGCGTGTAACACGGTGCTGCGCGTTTTACCAGAAGTACCTCTCTTCGAGAGGCCCGTCTCTTTCTCTCTTTTCGGGAAAGCGGGTAAAAAAGCCTTTCACGAAACGACGCCTGCCAGACATCTCATCACGTTCTCAGCTCGAACACACAATTTACCGCGTATAGTCAACATTCAGTTCGAGTCCGCGTATTTACTCCCATTAAGGTATCTTGGTTGGCGCGCGCGTTAACGACATGCGAATCTGTTTGATCCGCAGGAATGGGGAGTGTCGGCAGCAACGTGACAGGGACGACGACGACAGATCCGACGACGTTCCTGCCAGATGCAACGCCGACTCTGAGCGAGCGCGAACAGCTCAAAATCGAATTCTACAAGACGTACGACGTCATGACAGGGGTGCGAATCGCTGCGACCCTCGGCGGCTTCTTCAGCTTAATGGTGTTACTGGTGGTTTACAAAAGCAGGTTAATATATTGTCACAGGCGATAATAACACAGTTGCGCATATTATTAAAATAGCGAATTATAAGCTTTTTTCATCTTTAATTAATTGATTCTCACAATTAATGTGAGACAAATATTAATTTAAATTCGCGAGATTTACCGTTATCACAACGATGTTACAATGATAATCGATAAATTTGTCAGATGCAAAGCGAGCAAGCAGTTGGAAGACCCGGCGTTGACCGCGGCGGCAGCCGCAGCGGTCGCGGAAGCCGAAGCCGAAGAACGAGCGCTCGCCGCCGCTCTCGAAGCGATCGCCAGGTTACCGCCCAGGCCGGATCGTGGGCCAAGGAGGTCGTTGTGCGTCGAGGTAAATCTGAAACATAATCTAATGAATGTAATATAACTTCAAAAAAAAAAAAAAAAAAAAAAATTTTGTGTCAAGTGTTTCCAGTAAAAAGTTATGAAAATCCAATATTCCGTAAAACATTTCTCTACAGAGAGGAAACATCGAATACCGTTCGTACTCAAATAAAAACCGCTCGTCTACCACGTTTTTTTTTCCTGTAGAATATAAAACGCCCGAGATTGCAAAACCCGATATTTCCCTCGAATGCTTCATTTAACGTTGCACCCAATTTATGTTAACCCCTTTCGCGAGAGCACTCGTAGTAGATAGAGACGATATTTCCGTCCAGATGAACCTGTCTCGTTCACCCGTGGTGGCACCTCGCTTCGCCTCGGTCGGAGGTGGTTACGACGCCCTGCTAGCACCGCCAATCAGACATCCGATGTTGGCTCCCCCCGTCGATCGCGATCACAGAAGATGCAGCTCGGTTACCTGTAGCAGTACCGGAAGTAGTTATCTGGAACGAAGGGATTCAGCCATGGCGATGCCGTGCCTTCCGCCTCCTCCATCCTTTCCGCGTCACGCCGAGCCGTACGATGGGCCATGGGACTTATATTACCCTATCGATATCCAGGTACACCCGACGTTTTTGCACAAAACACACCCTTTCGGAAAAACTGTGTGCGCTCTTTCTTAAGTCCTTCGCCAGCCCCTTTTCTCCGCGATCTGTGAAATTATTTATAAATTCTCCCTGTCTTTGCGGTGTCCTGCTCTGTGTAAATAATTATTATAGTAAATATTATATGTGTAGTAAATATTATAGTTTAGACGGTCGAACTATAAACAGTAAGTTGTTGTTTTTTATATATTTTTCGAGATTATACGGTAAACAAAATTGATCGAAAACCTTGGAGAAGAAAGTTTTAGATTACATCGAGGTTAATTTATATACTGAGAACTTTTGTTGTTACGATATTGTGTACCAGGTAATACAGCCAACGCCGGATTTATCGCCAAGCGGTAGCGAGGCCGGTCTCTACGCCGGCGCGGTCAGCAACCTCGCGGCGACGTCCGGCAAAAGGGCGCCGTTGGCGTCGATGGGCAGCGTGGATCCCCCCGATCCGGACTCCAGGTCGCTCGGCTCCGACTCCGTGTTCTTGAAGAACGAGGACGAGGAGCAGTGCATCGACACAGAAGACGAGGTCTCGGGCTTCTCCACGGACTCGGACGCGCCCGGGCCGAGCTGTCGGCGGTTCCTGCGGGTGCCTTCTAGGAAAAAGCGCGCCCTCGAAAAGTGGGACGGTTGCGCGGGCTGCGTGCCCAGGCGACGGGCCGGCGGCAAACCCTGCCAAGAGTGTATGACCATCAGTGCCGCCGTCGAAACCTCCAGGTAAAATTTCCCATCAAATTTCGGACAAAAAAAAATTACTTAAATAAATTACTTATAAATAAAAGTGAATTATTTCAATTTTAAACTTAATCAACGAATTAATTTTACATGTACAATTAAAACTACATTTTTGGTTAAAATGCAAAAATTTGGAATATTATCTGTAAAAATATAAATTCTATGTTATTGAATTATGTACAACATAAAGCAGAACGGATTCACACATTCGCTTTTTTTTATTCTAATTTAATAAAAATTAAAAAATATCTTTATCTTCTTATTACGGAAGAGAAGACACCTTTTTATCTTTTCTATCGGCAAACTTTTCACGTTAGGTCGCAACCAGCCTCAACTACCAGTAGCAGTCAGAGTAGCGTGGGCTCGCCACCGTGTTCACCGCCGATCGAGCTGAGGCACAGACCACCGCCAACACCGTTGACATCAATCCCGCCGATATGGTCCCAGGAAACGCTGTTCTAGAACGCGTCTTTCGTAGTGAGCATGTCCCTCGACCAGTTTTTATCGAGACGCGAAAGTTCAACCCAGAATGTCGATATCCGAGGAAAACATTTGCCCGAAAAAAAAAAAACAAAAAACAAAAAAACAAAAAACTCGAACCACAGCGTTTTATCCGACTCTTTGTAATCGCTCTGAAACATATTTTTTTCGCGGACTCCAAGTTCCACTCGGTCACAGGCGGACATCAACGAGAATTTATAGAGAAGCGACAATCATTGTAACGCAAGGTCACCATAAAAATACAATCTCTCAGCGAATTTCTCATGAAATTATTATAAGAATATACAATAAAAAAAAAATAATATACACGTGTAAACCCCTCGACTCGGCGCCAAATGAGAAGCGAATAAAATTGTGCCATTGGATTGTTGCGTAACGTTCATAAATTTAAAAGAAAAAAAAACAAATGAGGGAAACTTTCCAAAGGACAGAGGTTAATCGCGTAACCGACGACGACGGAGAAACGGGATGTGGAAGACGACAGAGAGCATTTTTCGCTACGACGGCGAAGAAATATCTGAGATTTCCGATATTACGGCGATTTCCCGTCCTGGAGCAAACCCATCTTATAGCACGGTCTGGATCGAAGCACATTTCACGTCGTGCTGTGCGGTACACATTCCGGTGGCAAGTACGAGAGAGACTTGGGGTCGGATTACCTCGTCGGTCGAGAACGGGAACGCGACCCGCAGCCGATGATGTTCCGCAGGATGAGGCCGCTGCGACGGCTGCTTTCAGAGAATTGGAGTCTACCTCAGATTTTATCTGCCGACATATATTTTCAGACGTTTCCCTGCGCTCCCCGAAGCAAGAAGTTCGCCGAAACACAACACCGCACATTCGCTCGCGTTATCCCAAGTTTCACTGCTTTACAATCCTATTAGCATCTAGCATCCCGCAACTCACGCGATATCTCGCAAAGAAGAAGAAGAAGAAGAATCTAGATAAAGCTCCACGTTTATCCACGGAGATGCCGCAAGTTGTATACCTTATTCGGAAGCGATGCTCGCTCTTATTCAAGTCGGGACTACGCGAGGAAACTCCGGGGGCGCGTCTTCATTATTTTCCGAGTGCTATTCTTCGAGCAGCAAAATCCGCGGGCGGTACGAGACACACATGCGGCTCACGTTCGACGTCGCGATTCTATTTTGACAACGAAAGCAAAGCAAATGCACTTCCTCGCTTGGACACATTCGTGGCGCGCGTCGAGATTTCGCGCCAATTCGAGATTTCGAGAGCAGCCGGAAATACGGGATATGTGAGTGAAAAAGGTGATCTTATATATCGCACAAAAAAAAAAAAAAAAAAAAAAAAGGCTCGGGAGAGACGGTGGCCGCGACGGAGGGCGTATCGACGACGTGTCGCGGGGTGTGGGAAAATAGGGAATTATTTTTATATACAAGCGCGACGATAATCAAGCTCGTGGAGGACTGATCGTAATGCTTCTCGTGGAAACAATACAACACGCGCGCAAGTACTAATCGACTGTATGACGTCAGAGTGCGACATGTGATGTTGTCAACGAGACCGGAATGACAGAACGGGGAAAAAAAACGAAGAAGGAAGAAAAAATCCGAGAAAAACTATCGGAGGGAAGAAGCACTCTGGTTCGGACAGCCGGCGAATCGATTTTTCCGCGATCCCTTCCGATGGGAAAAATCGCCGCTTCGTCAATTCCGACGGTATTCCTAAATGCGAGGAAATAAAATAATATTTCTATTCGTATAACCTTGTGTAAGCCTCTGTAAGGTTTTGTTTTTCGGGGTGTACGTGTCTGTAGCCCTCTTGCGTACACGATAGATAAAACGCCGTGCTCTCGATGGAGGGGAACCGGAAAACACATACACACACACCCGAGTGCGATTTCCTATCGTGAACGGCCGTCGAAGTTTTGCCCTTAAGGTTTTTCCGAGCGTGTTTTTCGCGACGGAAGCGCACGGAATTTGTCGGTTGTTTCGCCTCAAAACATCTTCGAGCAAATTTCCACACCGAATTTGGGAGAATTATCCCGATCGACTCGATGTATTTCCCGCGGAAATCCCGTAATCAGGCGTGCAATTTGTCAGAAACAAAAACAAAAAAAAAAAAAAGGAAGAGAAATTCGTGAGAAAAACTGTACAAAGAATATAGTTTCGGCAGTTCAGTGATATTAGCTGACGAGAAGCTCGCTGGATGTAGACAAATCGAATTTACTAAAGTGTTAGAGCGTCGTTGTAAAAACAAAACAAAACAAAAAAAAAGAAAACTATGTAGTAGGTGACATATTTATCGTTAACGAGAGCAATTTCTATAAACGCGTCGTCTATATATATTTTCGATAAATAAAAAAACAAAGAGATAGAAGAAGAAGACAAAGCCTCTCTCTCTCTACATCCGGAAGAGACTTCTCCGCGGAAGCTAAGCTATCACTGCCGGCGAGTCCCTCCAGAAGACGCAGGACGATAAAAAAGACAACAAAAAAAAAAGCAGCTTGAAAAAAAAACCTAAGAGTAAGACGATGCGTTCGCGTGAAAAAGTGCGAGACGCGCACGAGCGCACGAGGACTACCAAAAAACAAACCAAAAAAATAATAATAATAAATAAAAAATAAAAAAACTATACCACGTTGTTTTAGCCGAGAATTTGTATAGTAGACGAATAAGAAGACGAGCCGTGTGAATAAAGTTGTTCTCTCTCTCTGTTCCGGAGAGGAGAAAATCTAACTCGTAATAGGCGCCGCGCGCACCCAGTGCCGCGTCACTTTTTAGATAGGTGTACATACATATAAACCCGTCATGTGTTACGACGCGTTAAAACGTAACGAGGCGAACGACGCGCAAACGACGGCGAATCGCTTCCTTCGATTGACAGAGCGCGAAAGGACGCGAGACTTTCTGACGTCGTCGTCGTCGTCGTCGTCGTCGTCGTCTGCGTGAGAAAGAGAGACTTTATATTACACATTGGCCGCGTTCCAAAACTTCGCCTCCAGCGCGCGGAGCGAAACACGAGGGTTGCGCGTATTCAACAAGCCGCGACAAGACCGCGAAAAGTAGTACACGAGAGAGAGAGAGAGAGACCGTATGACTACGCGAGAACACGTCGTTGTGTAATTCCCTCTAGTAATTTATACGGCTATCTGTTACACTCTCGACCATTATAGGTGGAAACGTCAACTTTTGCGGAACCTAAGTAAGAGATTACGGGGAAAGTTTGCGCCCGGAGATGGAGAGAGAAGCGTCCAAACTTCCGAAATATATACACGCACGGTTGGGTGAAAGTTTCGTGATAAATAGGACCGAGTCCCTTAATTGGATATCGTATGCCTTATATATTGAATCATTGTTACGCGAGCCGTACGAAAGCCGAGAGACAACTACGAGAGGAGAATTATTACGATATTACGTTGTGTGTATGTAAAAAAACATAAGTTACTCCGCGGGAAGAGAGGCGAAGTTTCGGCGGAGACGCGGCTCCAAGCAGGGGAATAAAACAAGAATTATTATTATCGCGGAGGATGCGCTCGCTGCGCGCGTCGACGCGCACTGACAGAATTTCGCTCCGAGAGAGTTGTTTTTCCTCTTTACGTCGTTTTAACATTTTACGTGAAAATGTTTACTTTTCACGCGGAGAAAACAAACTTCTTTCCGAATTTCCTCGCGATAATCTCCTTCAAGAGCAACTTCTTGAACTATCTGGATAAATTCCCGCGGAAATTATGTGACACTCAAACACTGAATTATTAAACAAATTTAAAAACTGAGAATATATATTTTTCAAAATTGTCTCTGATAATTTTATTTTGTCAGACAGTTTTAAATTTAATTGCCTCCATTTTGTCGGTAATTAACGAACGTAATTCTTACGCGAAATGTGAGAGACGAGCGAGTACGAAGTTGATAGCTCGCAATTTTATCGGGCGCTGACGTTATTAGCGAGAAAAATATGAGGTGTCATTTGAACGAAGTCATTATCGGGCTTTTAGAGGCGCGCGCAGCGAATCGCTCCGTAGTCGCGCGAAAGACAAGGAGCTTGAAAAAACTCGCGAGTGCTGCCGAATTGCCAAATGTAACAATCAAACAGTGTCTAGTGTTGACGTAAAACAAAGAAAATAAAAAGAAAAAAAAATGAATGGAAGAAGACCGAGAACGCGGATCAATACACGCGAGTGCGTGAGCGTGCGTGTGAGTGCGCGATTGTGCGTGCGTGCGTGCGTGAGAGAGTGTGTGTGCGCGTGCCAAGTAGTTTAGCGCGACTTTTAGGCGGACCGAACGTATATATTATACATATACATACAAATAATAAGGGACGAGTGTGTGCGTGTATGTGTGTGTGCGAGACTTTTTAGAGACTGTACACACGAGTGTTGTTCGTGTCGTCGATTGATTTTAGCGTCTAGAGCCTGGCAGATATCCGCGCGCACGAGTTTTAATCTATGTATATATATATTCGCAACAGAGAGACAACAATGTGTGAACACGTTACGCGGGTGAATGCCGGGCTTAACGTTCGTACAACCACGTGAACCTTCTCTCGGTGCCTTTCTGCTGCACTTCTTCCATCGTCGTTTAGAAAAATATACACTGTCTCTCTTCTGCTATACTGTCCTTTGTATCAGTCACTTTTCTCCCGACTCTCTTCCCTCCCTCCCTCATATTCCTAACTCCTCAGGAGTGTTTCCGCGCGATGCCGCCAGGACCGTGATGGGAAATTTCGCGCGTTTTACCTTCTTTTCTTTTCTCGGCTCGATTACGCGCTCAATTCTACGCTTCTTTGCTTCGTTTTTTTTTTTTTTTATTCAAGATCGCGTCTTTCTCAGTTGAATCCGAGAAAAATTTATTCGAAGTTTCAAAAATTAGATTGTTGAAAAATTTCTATATATTTTAATCTCTGTGTTGTTTTGTACATCTTAGAGAACTGTTAACGGTTGAGGTAACTAGTTTTTTTTATCCAATAAATTCTAATCGTTACGTATTAATCTTTTTAAACTCTGCATAACGCGCCGAGTATTAAAAATTAAAGTAGTTTGTGAAAAGAGACAAAGAAACACAAAAGAGAGTTTAATTGCCACAGTAAAGAGAAACACTGTGTGTGCGTGTGTTTTACATTATATAGAATATTTTCTAAAAAAAAAAGCTATATTAGATAGAGAAAACCAAACAACCGCAAAGAAGCGGCCGCACGGAACCTCTCTCATATTGACGATTATAGACCTTCGTACTTTTATATGATTTTTCTACTCTCTTCGACTCTAGATACTTTAAGAGTAAGAAACACTATTCTATCTCTAGAACTCGCGCCTAGAAACTCATTGAAACATTCGATACAATAATTGGACAATCGTTTCTCACACCTCGAATTAAAACACACCTCGGTTTAAAAAAAACACAACGCATTTCCCATTCTCCTTCCGTTGTGATTGTGTATTTTTTTTTAAATATCGAAGTGTACTTGTTATTAATTATAGTATTTATGATTAATTATAATTCTCTGTATCACACACAATGATGTCAATTAACAGTAACCTTTCTTTTTCTGTGTGTAATTTTTATACATGTGTTTCTTTCTTTTCCCCTTTAATTAGAAGCGTTAACTGATAAATTAAATTTATACCGTGCCAAAAGTCAATATACGTAAGTCGGCAAGAAATTCCGGGGGAAAAGAATTTTCTATTTGACATTTTTCTTCCTCTCGTTTTTTTATATCTTTTTGTAAAAGTAAAACGAAACTTTTCTAATGTAGAACTACATCCTCTCTCTGTTTTAGGTTTTGCCGTTTCAAAGCTGTATTCTTAAATTTTTATATAACTCGTGTCTGATTATACTTAGACGCTCACTACTACTATACTATCGTACTTCCAATTAAGTGCACACAGTAGAAAGACGCATGTTTGTTACGCTAATTTGAAAAATCACTTGCGAATTCGTCACGATGATAATAATAATATGTATATACAAAATATTTCTCTATATTTTACTACAAATAAATAAAATATATATATATAAATACTAAAAATATATATTTAAATATATTTTGTTAAGATAAAAACTCTCTACTGTGAATTTTTCAGTGTGCTAAATTTTTTAATCAGAGATCTCTTGTTTTGTAAATGTGAGCTTAGCGATTAGCAAGAATCAAACGTGCGCCTTTGAAATGTGCACCGTTCGACACGAGAAGTTTTCAGTTGGTATACTCTAGATCTCAAAAAAAAAAAAACGATCCCTCTCGAACGTCCTGAAATTCGGTGATGTGAGAGTCCGTGCGAACGTGTCGGCGAGAGGATGCGCATGTTACCATAAGCGGACGCCTATTAATTGCGTTGTCGTGTAGAAACGTGAAGGAGCAAAAAAAACCGATAATGGCTCGATAATTAGCTCGCGCGATAAATTAAAAAACGCAGGCGCAGTCGTTAAGTGTTCCGTTTTGTAAATAGTTCCATTGCGAGAATCGTATTAATTGCGTGAACACGAGACGTGGGCTTGGCGGAAAGGGGGAAGGGAGAGAAAGGAGTGCGAGAAAATGCAAGACAAATGATAACGAAAACCGAAGCGTAAAGCACAAGAACGGCCTCAAAAACAAAAAAAAACCAAAAAACAACGGTGTAGAAATATTCCGTAGATCGACACAACAGGTATTCTCGTGTAACAATTCAATGTGGCACGTGAATTCTCGCGGTAAATATTTAAAAAAAAAAAAAAATAAACAAATTTTAAATTGACTTATTTAATTTTCTTTCGCTATCGAATGTACTCAAGGCGCTCGGTAATAATTTCTATAAGTTTTAAAAGTACAAATGTTACTTTTTTACGCGACAAACCAGAACGAAAAATATCGTGAAATTTTAATTTATTTGTTTTCGCGCATAATTTCTATTGTTAAGGATGGTCACGAGTTAATTAGCAAATTGTGTCAAATATAATAAATTATTACTGACACACTTCTCTCGCACTTTATTTTTCACTCGCGGTCGTGTTCTTCTCGCGATCATTATCGGAATTGCCATTGACCGAACGTCACTCGATTACGAAAACCAATTAGAGAACCCGGACAGAGTCAACATGATGGTAAATTTATGTCGAACAAACATCACTAATACGTGCTACAACAACAAGTCCCGTTCTGTCGATCGTCGGAATAGAACTCGAAAGCCGAACGTTCTGTTCGACATCGATGGCTCTTTTTTTTACCTGATAAGCGATCGATCGTGAGAAACTCTAGCCGTGCTCAAGCGCGCGCGTGATCGATCGATCGATATCGAATGGAGCGTTTATATCGGGCAACGTAATACAATAAGTTACCCAAAATGTTATCCGAAGCGTTAAAGGGAAAAAAACCAAGCAAAGGCGATGGAAACAGTGACATACACGCTTACAGATACACAAATATACACACACATATGCATATACACACGTACAAGATGTTAATAAATTGGAATAAATGTTACGAGTATATTTCAAGACGTCTACCGTTTCTTTTTTACTGGCTTATCGACCATCTGAATTAGCGATGAAGAGAAAAACATACACACATTTTTATACGTAATTAAGTTTCTTTCAAAAATACATTAGATAATAAAAAGAATTTTTTATATATAACATATTTGTTTTTCTGCAGTTATATTAGAATTATTATTTTCTCTGTTTTTCACGTTTTATATAAAAAGAAAGTACAATCATATTTTACGTGTCTCTATATACACAGAAAACGTATATTTGCACATATATTTTGAAATATATATATTTGTGCACAACTACGCGCTTCTATTTGTTCCATTAACATTTTCTATTATATTGTATTATTTATATTGTATTTATTTTACAATAGAAAGGAGGAGCCAATACGAGACCAAAACCGGATGGTTTCGGTCTCAAACCATCAAAGTTTTCGGGTTCAAAAACTTTTTTATTCAAAGTTCAATTACAAACGTTTCGATCCTGACTTGGATCTTCTTCAGTGTCCACACACAGTAAAATACAAAGAAAGTTACAAAAATTGTTTTGTCATTAAAAAGTAAAGATAAGATAGACTATTTTTACTTTTTAATTCAGATATGATTATAACACATCTATTGCGTATCGCGTATTTCTGTTATCGTTGCGAATGAACAAAACAACTTTTGTAACTTTCTTTGTATTTTACTACGTATAGAAGAAAATCACTGAAGAAAATCCAAATCAGGATCGAAACGTTTGTAATTGAACTTTGAATTAAGAAGATTTTGAATCCGAACGTCCGGTTTTCGTCTCGTATTGGCCCCTCTCTTTTATTGTTAAATTTCACGAGAAGAAACATGTATTATTATAATTGTATTATTTTTATTTAAAATTATTAAAATTATATTTGTAGAGAAAACGGTTCTAATAGAACATACGCACGATAATGCGGCGCTCGCACACAGAGCTGCTTTTATCAAAAGATAAATTGACCTTGTTTATTAATGTCTCAGAAGTGTTTGTAACGATTAAGGCTCGATCCACACTATCGGTTCGCTCTTGGTCCGTTCACGTTTAAATGTCAGTCCGATTAAATGTTATTGCATAAACTTGAGTGTTACTCATAGTGTGAATACTACCCTTGTAAACGATGCGATAATATTTGATCGGACTGAGAGCGAACCGTGAGCGAACCGATAGTGTGGATCGGGCCGAAATCTCTTCACTCTCTCCGCGCTAGCATCACGCAAGCTGGAAAAAGTGCGGACTATGAAATCACCGGAGTTTCATGACAGTTCTACTTCTACGCGCGGCAGAAAATCATGACCGAAATGGATTACACCAAGTTTTACGCTAAGATCACCGGCAAACGAAGAACAAACTTAATAAGACAGTTAAGTAAGTCGTCATTGCTCACTTTTAGACTTTTCGTTCTTTGCACATTTTTTTATTGATAAAAATGTGTATTTTTTGAGCTGCTCTTTTTTTGGTAAAATTAATTTTTAACACACACGCGCGCGTTAGCCAAGCTCCACGCGAATCAGCCGAACAGCATCACTCTCGCAGCTGGTATGCCAAACGTCGCCACGTTTCCCATTAAAGACATTTCCGTGACGTATAAGCACAACATCTCGCTGCAACTTGACCAGCGTTCACTGTCCACGGCGTTGCAATATGGATCTTCGCAAGGGTAATTTCATCTTTCTTAAAACTTCAAAAATTTTGTAAAAATTATAAAAATTCATCTCTTTCTCTTTTGTTTTTCGTCTCCTTCTCATCTTCTTATCAACCATACATTCTTATTTTCCTCACAAAAAAGTTATTTACCGTTATTGGAAAAATGGAAAGAGTTTCAAAAAACTTGGCACACACCGAGACGAAACGATTGGAATGTCGCGCTCACGAGCGGTTCGCTGGACGGTTGCAACAAGATCTTCGAGATGATGCTCGACGAGAATGAGCCGGTCATGATCCAAACGCCGACGTATACTGGAATACTTGGAGCGGTTGGTTATTTCAAATTAATTACACTGCAAAAAATTACATAAATTTCAAAATTACTTAACAACATATCTCATGACTCTCATATCTAATGACGTTTTCTCTCTCACATAAATATTTTATATTATTTTATATTACGTCAATTGTACAGCTAGCACCGTTGTTACCGGAAGTCATAGAAATCAATCAAGACGCCGAAGGAATAATCCCCGAGGAAATCGCTCGCCACTGCGAGCGAAGACTCGCAGATGGAAAATCAATGCCCAAGGTAAAACAACTTCGCACTGTGCAAAATATTTCTTCACTTGTATGGAAACATACAATAATAATTCTATTTTCTTTCAATAAAATGTACATATCTCGAGTGAAGTGAATTTTTCAGTTGCTTTATGTCAATCCAACGGCCGCGAATCCTACGGGCACCACTTTGACGGAGACTCGACGTAAGCGAGTTTACGAATTAGCGCAGAAATACAACTTCCTGATCGTCGAAGACGATCCTTACTGCTTTCTGCACTTCTTGGACAAACAGCCCACGTCGTTCTTCTCCCTTGACACCGACGGTCGTGTAATCAGACTGGACTCGTTCAGCAAAATCATGAGCGCTGGACTTCGCGTGGGTGCCGTCACAGCTCACAAAGATATTGTGGACAAGCTGGTCGTTCACATGGAAAATTCCATTCTCCATCCGTCTTCTCTGTCGCAAGTGAGATTTTCCTTTCTCGTATCGTCTCTCTTATAACACATCACCCACGCATTTTCAATTTTCTTCAGATGCTTCTTTACAAACTGTTTGAAATTTGGACTCCGGACAAATTCGAGAAACATTTTGAGGACATACGGAAGTTTTATCGAGACCGACGTAACGTAATGCTGACGATGGTGGAGAAACATTTGACTGGTATTTTATAGCGCACGCTATCGGGATTTTCTCTGTTTCAAATTCGTTTTGTGAAAAAGATAAACGTAAATATCAAAATTCTCACAATTTTGCATTACAGGTTTAGCGGAATGGTACGTGTCTCAAGGCGGAATGTTTCTTTGGATCAAAGTATTGAATGTGAATGACGTAATGGACTTAGTGATGAATAAATGCGTGCCCCAAGGTATCTTTGTTCTTCCCGGCAATGTTTTCTATTACGATCCCAAAAAACCCAATTGTCACTTGAGACTTAGCTACAGCTACGCCTCGCCTGAAGAAATAGACAAGGTATCCGTTTAGGAAACTCGTTAGTTCTTGCGTATTTGTTGCAAAACTCGTAGTAAATATAACGCCAGAAATAATAACCGATATGTTACTTTTGTCTCTCACTTTTCAGAGTCTGTCTATAGTGGCGAATATAATACGCGAAGAAGCGGCAGCTTACGCAACGAAAGGAAAATAATTTGAAGAATGCGTACGTTTCTCTACGCACATTGTATTCATGATGCTCCATTCGATAACTTCGATATACTTCGTATTATCGTTAACACGTACATGTGTGTACACAAATTTAATAAAGCCAACAGCAATAAAAACCAATCTTACTTATTTTTCTTATTTTTATATATGTGTATATGTAAAACACACAGAGATAGTAGTTTTTAAAACAATTTTATCAATAAATTTAATTTTATTAGAAAAAACTTTTCACACTCACAGCTAAGAACGTTCGCGCCGGATGTTGTAGAAATCAATCAAAGATACGGATGGATAATTCCTGAGGAAATTGCGCGAAAAATGCGAGAAGAGACTTGCAGATGACAGGTCAATGCCAAAATTAAAAAAATAAAACCCAGATATGTTAAATGAATTTCTATAAATTAAATATATCCGTGCAGTAACATTTTCCACTTATAAAAAAAATTTTATTGAATCGCGCTGACTGAATCTTTCAGTTCCTTTATGTCAACCCTACAGCCGCGAATCCCACGGGCGCCACCTTGACGGAGACTCGAGACGATTCGTACCTCGACGAAAGCGAGTGTACGATTTGGCGCGGAAATACAACTTCCTGATCGTCGAGGACGATCCTTATCGTTGCTTTTTACACTTCTTGGATAAACAGCCCACGTCGTTCTCGACACCGACAGTCGTGTAATCAGATTGGACTCGTTCAGTGAAATTATCAACGCCGGAATTCGCGCGGGTGTCCTTACAAAGACATTTCGGACAAGTTGATTCTTCACATGAAAAATTCTGTTTTTCATCCCTCTTCCCTGTCGCAAGTGAGACTTTCTTTTCACATTTTTTTTAAGTTGTCAAGCATTAAAGATGTTTTACACATATTTTTTTACATACAATATACATATATATTGTGCGCTTGACGTATTGTAATTATTGCAGTTAAAAAAAATTGATGGAAAGCGTATATTTCTCTTGCAAAAATGTCGTTTATCTCAATAATTGATCTTTCTTTCTCTCTCACTCTTTCTTTCTTTTCTATCTTTGTATTGCGAGACAGTATTGATCGTCCGGAATAATTGAAGCATTTTGTCGCCTTTTTTCAGGGACTTTCCATACTGGCTGAAATAATACAGGGCGAAGCGGCGATAAAGAAAACAATATCGAAGTATACAAGAAGAATTAATACTTTCAAAATAAACAAACGCAAATGCGTGTTTATTCTCGAAAAACTTTATTCTGTTCGGTATTATATTAATACTCAATGTGCTAAAAATACGCACATATGCTGCGTTTAAATATTAAAATAAATTACTAGAAAAAAAATATGATATCGCATTATAGGCGAAATGTGCAAAAATATATTGTATTATTTTAAATATGTATAAAATTGTCGGTAATGTCAGTCCTCCGTGAGGCTTTATCCAGAGCTGAGGGTCTTTAACCCTCAGAACGTACAATATCGATCTGTGGGGTTGCTATTTCGGTAACGTTTGAAAATATACAAACTTAATTCACTTTGTTCGCTTTAATAACGAAATTAATCTCGAAAATATTTATTTTATCTATTGCATTACCTTATTTTAAAAAAATCCATAAAATGTTAGAATTTAAAAAAATTATCGCAATTCTTCTTTCTTCTAAAAATAATTGGACGAGTTATTAATCCGTCGCGTAAATTTTGCTGCGAGTTATGTGACGTTTCGTGATAAAATTCTGTCCGTTGGTGTGACACTCATAAAAATGACGGACTCGAAAGATAACGGTCGCAAAAGATAATCGCGTTATCAGCCATCCATAAAAGATCACAAATTATATTATCGCGTCTATCACTGCGGATAATGGTTTGTTATAACAAAATACACTTGCGATTTTATTGTTTTCTTATTTTATTTCCTTCAATCTTCTTCTCTCTTCTCTTTCCCATCTACGTCGCGCAAAACTTTTGCATATTGTCGATAGAAAAGAATCAATTTGTCAATATGTATATGTCTTTCTCGAAACATATTGCAAGAATATTTTCAATTCTATCGCAAGCGACAGTTGTACTTTTAATATTACACAGTTACTCTCATAAATTATTTTGATGCTGTCGCGATTCTCCTGCAAAACAAAAATATCATCCGCCACCCCCCAAGGGGATGCGGTATCGATAAGAGATGTCGCCTTGGTCGCGCACCCTGTCAAAACTCTGACGTTCACACAAGATAGGCAAGTCTTTTTCTTAACAGAGATAGACGTGACAGCACGTGCTACATATCGGAAAAGAGAGATGAGGATGGCGCGGTTTAACAAACTCTCTCGTTCTTTTTTTCTTTCGCACCCTTCTTTTGCGTCCTATCCCGGAATAAACGTCACGTCACATTGCGACAAAAAGATTATGTATTTTTTTTTAAATATTTTTAATATTTTTCCGAAATAAAGCGGAATTAATTAAGAACTCAAATAAAGCAGCGACATCAATTGTCTCTTTCGATATTTGTCCCGGCCGGCGAATGTTCTCGGGTCAACGCGCACCAACGGTACTACCACCCCCGGTCTACAACAAATTGCCAACTCGCTCTCTCTTTCTCTTTTTCCCCCTCTCCTCTCTCGCCGCCGACGCGACACTTATAGAGAATTAATAGCGGCTTTTATTGCGAGTTCTCCAAGTAACTGGCGGAATTGCCAAAAAAGTTTAAGTCGATCTATGACGACGACGACGCACGCGCAAACGTGCCGTTTCCATGGCGCCGTTGCTACACGGTTAGGTAATGCTGGATTAGACGGTAGTACGCCGTTTGCCGACCCTCTCCGGGGTAACGCTCAGTACACCCTAAACCATCGTCGCGGTTAGAAGACGATCTCTCGCATCATCACACTCGCACGTGCGTACACACGCACACACACAGACAGACATACACACACATGCACGCGGGCGTAATAATAACATCGTGTGTCGCACACCTGTACGTCATACGCACGTACCGGCGTCCCTCGCACCCCCTTGTGGAGCGAGAACGCGCGGCTGTTTAACCCGCTGTTTACGACACACACGCTCTCTCATCCGGTCTGCACATCCGACCAGCTCTTGTTTGTTTATTCGACCGCCACGATCCACTTCGCTTTTCCGGGATCTCTGACGCGGATTTTCCGTTCATTCATACTACGTTTCTAACGCGGCGGCTCATTTATTCGACCGCGTTTGCTCCGTTCTTCCGCGTTCGCTTCAGTGAATTTGTCGTATTCTCTCAATTACATACCTACATATTTTATACATGTATCTTACAATTACATTTATACATATATATATATATATTATATATATGTATATATATAAAATATATATATGCCATAGCTTTACCACGTTCCCGTTGCGTCGCGTACATTGAAGTCGGTCTCACCGGCCTCGCTGAAATCCAAGCGGACTGAGTATTTTGTTTGCTCCTCGGGGTGCACTTGGACGCACCACCACCACCACCACCACCACCATCACCGCCGCTGCCGCCGGCGTGGACCTTAAAATCCAGGCTGCGTGCACGTAATCGAGCACAGTGTCGTGGGACGAAAGTGGCGGGTGGTGTGTTTACTGTGGTGGCGGCGACGGTATTATCCTGACGGGACTAAGACTGGTCAGGTCAGTAACACGGGGTGAGTGGAGTTACTTGGATTCTTCGTAGCGCGTTTTTTTTTCACGCTTTCCTTTGTTTTTGAACTTAAAATCTTTATTTCTCTGCTTGCGCTTTTTTCAGCACGCCCGTAATTACACGTGTCTGTTAATTGTTTTTTTTTTTTTTTTTTTTTTTTTTTTTTTAAAGGAAAAGATATTTTTTTGAAGATAACAATTACGGGCTACATTGACATAAAAGAAGAGATTGAACTCGTGCTCGACGCTTATCTCTTGTGAACACACCCTTAACGTTCGAGATGATTGTTGGTGACGGTGGCTGTAGCGGTGTACTATGTGGCGGCAAGAAGAACAATGGAAATTGCGAGCTTGGAGCAACGGCGGCAGTATAAAGACGCTCTTTTGCTCTTTTCGCCTTTAAATTGCTCGCGGTGCGCGGATATAGCTGGGATGGTCTTTTCGAGCCGCGTATGAAAGCTCTCGTCGACTCTCTCAAGTTAGTTCGCTGCCGGCACGTGCGCCAAGCTCTCTGCGCTATCCACGCATACATCGGTGCATCGTTGCTCTCGGTGCACAATGTGTGGCGTCTCCACACATGGCACAGATCACAAGCATTTGCCGATATGAGATCGCGATGCTGAGTCGCGTTTTAATGGGAAAAACCGCGCTCGTATGCATTTATACAGTGTCGAAATAAAGTGCGATTAGCAAAGCTCGCTGAAATATGAAACTCGATGAAGATGATCTGCGGAAAATTAGTGCACGTGCGCAGCGGTATTTGATAATTAGATAATCAAGTTCTCTTGTATTGTAATGTGACATTCATATTTAAAAAACATGATTTTTTCAGGAAAAAAGTCTGGTTTTTTTTGTTGGAAGAATTATGCAGAATTTTCAAGTACTTTTACGTTGAGCGAAGACACATGTATTTTAAACAGTCCTGACGAACAAAAAAAAGAACGAGGAAGAGAGAGAGAGGAAAGTTACAAGATAGTGTGTATAAAATTTCGTTGTGAATAATTTTGTTTCGTTGTGTGTTTTTTCCTAAACCGCTCGCGCACAGATGCACATATATTGTACAAAATATATTATATATCTATATATTATACCTACACATATGACTCGCAGAGGCTCACCAATAGCTGCAGATGACATCCGCAAGTGGTAACATCGTTCGATAACACTTTTTCGCGCAAGCTTTTAGTTAGAAGATAAGAATCTCAGATTCGAGGCCAGACGAGCACGGTCCTCGATGCTTCCTTTGGAAGCTCTTTCGAAATTTGCCGATAGCTTCCTCCCCCTTTTCCCTCTTTCTTTTTCTCTTTCTTTCTTCTCTCGACCTCGGAAGACGAGAAAAGGGACGACGATAATAGCGCTAAAGCAGGAGAATAGCTAACCACGACCTCTCTCTCTCTCTTCCAAGTTTCATTACCCTTTTCTTCACATGTACGTACCCACGGAACGTGTGCGCATGAATTAGAGCATATACCGCAAATCTGACAAAGAACGAACATTCATGAAATATACGTGATGCTTCCGCATATTGTACAAGCAAGATTCTTTTTTTTCCTCTTCCTCCCTAATACGGCTTGTGTCTTTTCCTTCACTACACGATCGGCTGAAAGGAAATCGGAGTAGTGCTCGATATGTTGCGGAAGGTCAAGCGCCCTCCGCGCCAGACAATGACAAGCACTTCGAGTTTCACGTACGGGCATATCGAACATATGTGTGAGAAGAGTGCAGCGGAGGGTAGCGGGACGACAAGGGAGAGAGAGACAGATAGAGAGAGAACGGGAGACCTCGAGAATGGATATACCGTGTGTTTCCCGCGGTGCCATATCACCAACGATGTATCCTGTAGGTCACACCGCGGCGTTTGGTATCGACCGACCGCCGCGTATGTTACCTGCCAACGTTGCCACCGACAGCCGAAATATTGCAGCGATCGGAGTCGCGCGGAATCTTGGCCTCGATACCTTTCTTGGCGCGGGCGGATCTTTCGTGAGTGACGTTTGGGGATGTTAGGAAATAGAAGTGATACCTGCACCGCTCTAACTTGACGATTCCGCGATAAGCTTTGACACACACTCGGTGGACGAGAATCTCATGTTTGGTTGAAAGTGTTCGCGAATTCGCTGATATTGGGAACAATTGGTCTTAAAAATACTGTCTCAACGTCATGATAAATGTATTTAAATATATTTTGCGCTTTATAAATACAATAGGTTTTGTCTTAAATGTTTTGTATAAGCAATACATGTTTAATTCTAATTTAATTCAAGATATAGTGTTGACTGTTATAAAATACGGTCTTTAAAATAATAAAAACTGACAGTAGGGGATAGTTTTCTCTCACTTCCTAGTATTCAGATAAGAGAACATACTTTTATATATATTATATATACAGAGAGAGAGAGAAAGAGAGAAAGAGAGAAAGATAGAGAGAGATAATATTACACTGACACCATTTGTACCTACACTTCTCAGATAGGAAAAGAAAATAACGTGGGATTTAATTTCACTATCAGTCAATCTATTTTGCCTCCATTATTTGGTTAGAACACACGCGTTTTACTGTGCGCGATTCCGCTGAATCGAAATTAGACTCATGCAATCTGACTGCAGCGTATTATATGCTAATTACTGTGTACTTTCGATAAAAAAATGAATGCATATGTTATTTTAAATAAATTTAAATCAAATTGACTTTACTTGAAAAGATTGTGCGTACTTTTAAAATAATATAATATTTGTAACATGTTTTCTATTTAGCATAGGCGCTGACGAAAACCCGTTTCATTCTTACTATCATAATACATCCAGTTCGTTTGCTCGCTCATTGTGCACTGATCCTGACATATCTCTTGTATCAATATAAATTTACTTGGTACCTAATGAATTTTTTTAAACATGTCAATACTTTATATATTTTTTTTTCTTCTTCTTCTTCTCTTTCTCTTTCTCTCTGTCTTTTCTTATTTTTCTTTTATTCTTTTCTCTTTTGCTTCTATTTTTCATCGGGGTTTCGTGGTCAGCTGTAGCATTTATTAGAGCGTGTATGCATAATGTATTTCGATGTTGCATTCTCGTTTCTTTTTCTACTCCAGCAACCACACAATACGCCGATCAGTCATTTGATGTTAGACTTGCGACGATAAAGAAAAACAAAAGTAAAAGCAAACAGCAAATTATAAATTACTTGCACATAAGCAAGCATTACCTTTCTTGAATTAATCCCGATATTTCTTTGGAATTTTTTTTACAGTTGTCACGGAGTTGAGAACCGACATGTCGTGAAGCAGGAAAAGCGACCGTCGCAGAAGCTCGAAACATCCTGGCCGTTTTCATTGTAAGTCCCATTTTTTACATTTGCCTGATTGTAAAGTTATACCGTATCTCCGGAAGATCTCGATCGTACATTCCGCTTTAGAGACACGTATAATAAAAACGAATGTGTGTTTTACTTTCGTTTGACTAGCTAGTCCAATACGATCATGAATAACTATATCTTTTTGTTTTGCTATTGTTCTTTGCCGTGTTGAAGCAACACATTTAAGTAATAGTAATCAAAATTTTTCAAACTTGAAGAGAATATCTGAACAAATGATGCAATTACTGATTAATTTAACAAAGAACTCGGAAATTGATCCAGATCGACAGACGATCGTAACTTTGTGACTTTTCAACGTTTTATCGGCTTGTGAAAATTAATATATAATCGATCAATATATAACGTATTAAAAAGTCGATACGCCAATATAAATTTTTGATTTAAATTTAATTCGAATTTCCGTGTGTATTAATTTATAAGAGGGAAGTAAATAAATATCTATATAATTGCACGTAATATCCGGCGCATTGGCTTGTATCGACTTTAATATTTATTTGTGACTTCTGATATTCTTCTTATACAACTTGGCGCCATTTTTACGGTCAATAATCTCTCGCCTTTTATTGCGGCTAGATGGCACGTTCTACCCGAGGTTTTTGCTTGAAAACTTACTACAACCACCGTGCGATAGCGCCACTTCGAGCTTTCTAAACGTATATTTTATAGAAACCGCTTTGATAATGAACTTTTCATTTAATAACACGTAATATATTAATGGTTTTAATTGAAAAAAATGCAAATGAAGAATTTAACTCACACCTTTTACATAAAAACATGCAAAACACACAATATACATAATATGAATATAAAGTAATAGATACAATATTTATTAAAAAAAATAAAACATACGAACAAAGACATACACATATTGCATTTCATTGCGGCAGCAATGTGCACGGTCAGAAATGAGATAGTAAAAAGCGATTGCGCGCGTTTCGGTACACGAGCGGTCGCGTGGGAGGAAAGTATTACGACAATTCGCGTAATTACTTTATTTAGCACCAAGTGTTCGTTCGTTCAACACTCTATGTTTCTACGTCACGCGCTTTTTGTTTGAATACCGTCGGGATACATCTCTTTTCCCATTCTTTCTCTCGATGTCCTGTTTAATTCACACAACGCATACATACTATGCGTGAACAATTACCAACGAGAGCGTTGCGATTGTGCGTAAAACTATCGCCCACTCTTTATTTTCCTCTTCCTTTTTCCTCTCTTTCACCGTCATTCAACATCGCGTTTAATTACATATGTTTTTCGAGCGTGACCGATAATGTTCGTGGGAGAGCTGTATGTCAGTACGAGCAAGAAGTAAGTCAAGGATCAATCCGCGCGCCGGATGAATTTTGGTAGTTCTCTAGTTATCGTGGGTGCGCCCGACCTTAACACTGATTGGTCGATACCCCGAAATAGCCACGGAAAGATCTGATAATGTGGTGCTGTATACATGACATTTGTCTCGACATTTTTTTTTATCAGTTGAATTAGTCTTTAACACAAGCATCGATACATCGATACTTTGAAATTACAAGCGATTAAGGATGGAAGGTATTTTTTTTTATAAACATACACACACACATACTTCGTGTCATTGTGAGTGTAAAGATAATTAAATATCAAATTTTAATCAATTTAACCGAACAAAAGTTGAGACTGCAGGTACTTCAATAAAATTTCATCCCGAGATTAATTGGGTCAAAAATCTACAACAGTTGTAACTTAATTTTAAATAAAAAAAAAAAAAAAAAAAAAAAAACGTTTCAAAGTGTACATTCGTATTCAATGATCGTCCATTACGTTATTTTTTACCACAGAGTTCCAATTGTTAATTTCAACAAGTTTTGATATGCTGGAAAAAAAATTTCGATACGGCTGGCAAACGGACGTCGTCGACTTGTAAGATTTCAACTGCAGCGGTGCGGTAAAAGAACTCTCTCGTTTATTTAAGGATACCACATACCATCAATCGTGCGATAAATATATATCGGTAAAAACAGAATATTGACGTCATTGGATGTTTAGTCAACCGAGTTTGTTTAGGAACGAATTGGTTCACACGAGAAACATACTTATAAAAACATTCAGATATAGTGCACCTAACGGTTCTAAACGTTTAAATTTTAGACAAAGTTCTTGAAAACCGATCGTTATCAAGCGAAATCAGTTTAATATATGAAAATCGTACGGAAATCGCTCTCGGTGACAACAACGACATGCGACGCGCCGATGATAAAATTCCAATTCTTCTATTCTAATGATAAGAGAGCTCGCGACCTTCTCCGAGTCTCGTTTTACTTCATAACGACCATACTTTTTCTTTGTCAAAGACCGAAAGGTTATACGTAAAGATCATGGCGAGAGAGAAGAGAGAAAACGTTAGGGGTTGGGCTCGCGCGGCGGAAGGTTCGGCGGTGGCGAGCAAGGGTTGTGAACGGGAATGGAGCTTGCGCGTTGACGCAGCTATTCGATAACGAAGAGAGAGGCGCGGAGGAGAGCGACGGGCTCTCGACGAGCGCGTGTATACATCTTTGTATATACATCTCAAGATTTGTCATAGGTTAAGCTTAAGAAGAAAAACGCGTGTTCGGTGTGCTAAACATTCTTCCAAGCGGAATGCAGTGAACGAATCGACAATCCCTAGTTCGCAATCCGGAAGGAGCTTTTGGGGAGTGTTCAATTCGCGCGACACAAACGTCCCTCTGCGAGCGCGGCCCCGGAAGTCGATGAGGACATTGTGCAAAGCGACGAAATAACCGTGAGAATCCGGTAAGCTGGACTACGAGAGTGCCAACTTTTATCGTCCATTGAAAGAGGATCGCCGGGAAAAAAAAAAAAAAGATTCGAAGATACAAAGCTCGCGCCTATATTCGTCACTTCATGACGAGTTTCACGAAGCATTTTTAAGCGCATGAGTTTGAGCAGCAATGAGAGAATCATTTGAACTTTGTCAAGAAGAAAGCACGAACGACGTGCGAGTTATGACGGTAAATGTTAAAATTGTATTTTAGAAGCACAAACGCGATTATTTGTATCGTTGATTGATGTAGAATCACGTCATAGATAGTTTGATGGACACTAAGTATTCATAAATTGAGTATTGGCCTTGTGGAGTTATAACGCATACGTTCATACACGTATGCACATACGCACACACGCGCACTGGACACCGAACAAATCACACAAAGAGAGTCAAGGATATGCAACGCGACGAGGGAAAAACGAAGTGCGCGGATTAGTGTTTTCCACGCTGACCCTGCGTGGTAATCCTTGTAACATGAGATGGTGGACTTGTGAGAGGTGCGACGACGAGATCGGATTTTGCCGTTCGATCGTCGTCCGGCTCCGTGTCGTTCGGTCAAGGAGAGCAGTGTCGTCGGCGTCGGGGACGACTCCGAGGTCGGACGCGTCATCGATCCGGAAGAGGAGGCTGACCGATCGTCGGTACCGCCGGCAGTCTGGCGGCTCTCCGGCGGAATACTGGATGTAGGATATCCGATCGATTCGAGGGGAGAACGCGAGACGACCTTCGACCGAGAGTCGATGATATTACAAACAGCTATGTTGCATACGAATGATTCGAGGCTCGGTGAAAAATCCACGCGGAACAGTTCGGAGAGCGAAGGAAGCGCGGTAGTTCGTCCTTGAATGCCCGAGCGCAATGCCCGAGGATGCATTTATTTCCGGCCGTCCAAGAATAATCCCGAGTATACATAACTCTGTCGTTTCCAGAACCAGTGCGAGCCGTTGGCGCTCGGTACCATTCCGTAGAAGTATCCCTTGGTGACGGGACGTTTTCAGTATCACAAAGGGCTCTATAAAGTATCTATATGCCAGTGGTGACTGGTACTACCGAGTATATAGCACTTGGTGGGATTGCGAGAAGGGGCGCGAGGCTGTTCGATACCGACAGTCAATGACGCTGTGCTGTTCTAATTTTACCGCGATGTAATATCGCGCGCGCCCGATGGCGATCGCACGGAAGAGAATTCGCGTTTTCCGCTCGATTCGCTCGTCGCGGTTTATGGACGACGGGCCGACCAATCGATACATCGCCCAACGTAGAAAATTCCGCTTTCCGAAACGCGCCGCGGCGGCAGCAGCTCGACGTAATAAGAACAGTTTACCGTTACAGAGCGTGCATCCTAGCCGCGCCATATGGCAAAGGGAATATTGTACGTGTATTGTACATAAACGACGGCGATATGTTGCGAACGGCAACTCTCGGTCTAGATCAAGCTTCTTGATTTTATGCTAATCGCGAGCACAAACCGCGGGGACAAATCGCGATAAAGAAGGTTTTCGATCGCGTTCAATCGCGTGAACGGACTTTTCTGCGAAAAGGATTTTGTATTCAGAGCGGATAATAGCTGCGCTATAGATCTGTGTGTGACGTGAGCAACTCGAAGACTTCAATTATATTAAAGCACGCAATTACGAGGCATTATTAGCGTTGATTGCGAGGACTGCGAGAAGTCGTACGAGATTGTTACACGATTGTTACATTTAGTTTAATTTGTTAATCGGAAGAGCTTTGCTCGCTTCGCGTGTAGTCCCAGAGCGAATGAACGAAGAAAGTATATAAATCACGAAAAGAGAAAGGAAAATTGAAAACGTGAAAATCTGACAGAGTACACGACGTGCGTACTGAGGACACACCTGGTATCGATAGTCCTTCACTTCTAGAGTCTGTATAATAAAGATGTAAAGTCGCAAGGGATATAGACGGACTTTGTTCGAGGACAAGCGTGTAACGAAAGAAATCCCTTTGAGGGATGATATCAATCGAGAATTATATTGAGGATTTCGGAGATAACTGCCGTTTGATTTCACAGCTCGAACGAGAAAAGTAAAGCAGAGAGAGAGAGAGAGAGAGTGTGTGTGTGGTGGCTCGAAACTGACAACAGTTTTACAAAACCAACGCGATCACTCAACACAGTTCGCTGAATCTTTTCGAGCTTGCCGAGAATACGAAGCACGACTCTCTGTATTTCAGGTGCGCATGTCCAGTGCCTTGACTACCGGGACGCTATATCTTCATCGGCGTCGCGAAGCACTCGGGAAAGCGACACACATATCATAAAGTTTTTGCCGCGTGTTTGCGATGAAGTCGAGGCGCGTATGCTTCGTCCATTCGCATGGTGTTGTCGTTGTCGCGCGAGATCGGCGAGACAAGTGAACCGGAACTCGGAAAGAGAAACAGGAAACTAAAGTGCCCGGAAGAGAGGAGAGTAATTTGTTTTCGCTGAGGGGAGGGAAATAACAAAGAGAGATCGTACGCGCGTGACGCGAAAACGGTAATCGGAATCGAAGAGAAACGCGCAAACACACTCGCTCGCGGTCCTTTTATTGTTATATAATCGAAAAATATTGGCTGTGCTGCTAATCTTTGTAATCAGAGCTTAAACGTACGCGTGAGCGCGCGCGCTTTTATCGGGCTTTTTTATTATCGCTCGAGATCGGCTGTGCTGTTATTTAACCAGAGCTTAATATATAACTTTTAGCGTGTTACCGTGTAGTGTTCGTTTCTAAGTGTCGTCCGCCCGGGGTTTCAGTTTACGAAAGGGGGAAGAAAGAGAGAAAAAAAATAGACAAAGAGACTCTTCGATATTTTTGCTACGTCCTTTCTAAAATTGCCTGTTTACGGCAAATCCGTTCGTCACGAAGACGCCGAATTAATCTGCCGAAACTTGGACTGCAATTAGCAGATCTTCCCTCCCCCTCCCCGCCTCCTCGTTTCTCTCTCCCGTTTAATCACACCGGCTGCTGACGTGTCGAATCGCGCCGAGAGGATACTCGATAGAGAGATTTACGCGCGCAACTTCGCCCTATATATATAAATCATCGAGCAACGAAACTCGCATTTCTCGTTGTACAACATCGTGAAATCGATCACTTGCACACACCGGAGACGGACAATCTCACGTCAAGATCGTCTATTTGTCTCTGAACTCTCTCGTGCAACAAAGAGGGGGAGAGAACGAGAGAGAGAGAGAGAGAGAAAGCGAACATTGGTAGAGAAAAACAACTCTAAATCTCGCTCCCCCGAGAGATCGAAGAAGCTCCCGCACGAAGTCAAAACCGCTCGATCAGTTTGCTACTCCACTTCTCGCCGCTTGCATGCGAGATTGCGCGCATGTTCCGAGCACATAAATCTGAACGCGTACAACATATCCATCTATCCGTCGCCGGTGTGGGGCTCGCGTCAGAAAGCAACAACACGATATAACAAAAAGGAGAAGGCTCAAATGTTCCTCGGTGGATCAACGCGATCGCCGCAATCTCATTGTTTTTTTGCTCAATGTTGTCTATTTATATTTTCGATAGTTCGTCACACCGACCGCTCGCATGCAGTGACAATTTTTGAGATTATGTCGTTCCGTAATATTCTGCGAAAGTGCATCAAAAAGACACGCCGCGTAATCTATCACGCGCTCAAGAGATGAATCGCCGTCGTACGTTACACATTCGATACAAGCGCGATAAAACGAGCGACGACGAAGTTTCCGTCGGAGGAACATGTCGAAGCTGATTCGCTGCTTTCGGACATCGGATACGAGCTGATCGAAGAAAGCGGACTCGGAGAAACTGGAGTCGAAGACAATCGAAAACGAATCTCTGCTCGGCCATGACCAAGTACGGCTTCGCCAGGCTTGCCTTGTGGCGGCCGAGACGCTCTGTCACCTCCCAACCGCCGAACTACCAGGAGAACAACCCCCTAATGTATGCTATCATTGTACTTTGCACTCCGATATATGTACATATTATATATAACGGAAGCCGCGCGCTTTCCTTTCACAAGGATGATATTTTTTCAGCAAAAATCACTCGGAAATTTAATTATATTTTTCTAATATCGATTAAGTTTCACTTTGTAAATATTATATATAATTTAAATATGTACGCACCTTTTAAATTACACACACACACATGCACTTACAAAAATTTGAAGATATATACACTTTTTAATCAATAGAAATTCAAAGCAATAAGACACTTGTATTTATCAATTCATTTTAAACATGTTTATATAATTAAATAAATAGAAAGTAAAACATTTCTGTTAGGGTAAACTAAAGTTGATTCTAAATTCACGAGGAAATCTGCTGCAATGAGGAACACGCGCGACTTTTGGTGTATTGTGTATATGTATTGTGTTTTTACGCCAAACAAAAAAAAAAAAAGAAAAAAATAAACCATGTTGTTGCTGACAGGCTGTCTGTGCTTTGGATGTTGCCATCTGTGGATTCGCTCGAAGATGATCGATTTAGTCTTGAGAAAAACAGCGAGACTAAACGTTCACGAGAATGCGCGCCACTCTGCGTTGTTAATATATCCAAGAGCTCTCCACGGCCTTTTGTATTAGTCGTACTTAATAAATGTATCTTGATATACACATTCGCTACGTATAATTTTCCTTTGTTACGCTTCACCCGGCTTGCTCACAGGTTGACTTGAACCACTGTCACCGTCACCTGTTTTTTTTCTTTTTTTTGTATTCGCTACCTTTTAGCACATTTTTATCTATCCCGCCAGCAATAACCAGCGCTTCGTTGCTGTTCCCGGCTTTATGTGTGCTCGACGTTGAAACAAGGTGAGCTTGGAAACTCGTGCAAAGAGCGCGACAAATTGCGGCGAACGCGTGTGCAAAGTACATGTGCGCGCGTTTATCGGGATACACTGAAAGATCTCTCTGCTACAGTTTTCCGTATTTTACCGAATATATAATCCATTTTTATCAAAACAAACAAAACAAATAATCGGCTTTCTTTCTCTCGTAAGAAATAAATATCAATTTACACAATGAGATTATTATTTATAATTAGCTTTTCGTATAACGCTCTTCGGTTTTTCAAGGTCAGTTTCACTACTCATTGTAATTTAATTCAAACGCTTGGTTTCTTTTAACTTACTAGAAAAAGACGTAAAATCAGTAAACTGCAAAGTAAAGTAAACTGACATTAATAAATAAAGGATATTACGTACTATGTGTATACACACTATCATAAGTTATTATCTCATACTTTACAAGCTTATTTCTCGTAATATGAAGTGAAAGACAGAAAGGAAGAGAAGGGTTATCTCCCTCATAAAGAAAAACAACAAACAAAGAGATATCAAAACTTGTGCTTTTATAGAGATCGGAAATAATAAAACAGATTAACAAGTTGTAAGTGTACAAAGTTACATTCGTTTTATGTATTCGACTAAAATATTGCTTCGTTGTGTTACGTTGATAGCTGATTAATTCGTGGCGGTGCACATGCAATCAATTTTGTTCGCTATTCTTGTAACACACGATTCAACATTCCGAAGTGAGACATGAGAAAACATCCGTCACAGGATATTGGAAATATCTGCAATCGGTTGTTGTAAATTACGCTAACAGTCTCTCTCTCTCGAGAGAGAGAGAGAGGGAGAAATATCGGGAATGTTTGTGCATTGGCATTGTGTGTCGTAATATTAAAAAAAATGCTAATATGCGACTCAGCGAAAAGATATATGCAATCGATATGCCGTAAATCTTCGTGTATAATCACGTGGATTATATTATAAAAGTCGTTAACTGTCGGCAGTTTTTAACCTTCGATTAAAAATAGGAAGCAGGCAGCATGCAATATGCAGGATACCATGAAATCGCGGATATATAAATTCCGTGTAATTCCGAGGCCACCAAATAAGAGGGAATCCTTCGAAAAAGCTCCGCTCTTATATTGAACGAAAACATTATGAATTCAATACACACGATCTTCTATCAGTTTTGTTCCTCAATGTATGCCACGGAGGAGCGAGGGTTTGACCGACGATAAAAATAAAAGATCGATCAAGAAAATTGCTACTATCGGAGGAGGGCCATCGAGTGCAATTCAAGAAACGAGTCGCGAACAAGAAAGATTGTGGGCTCCAAATGCGAATCGATGAATATTTCCGTGTATCATCGTGCACCGGGAACGGGACACTAAGGGAGGACTGCGAACGTTCGCGCTGAGAAAAGTATGATTAATGGACGAGCGATTAATACGAGTATATATTACTTTGCGAGTGTTAGAGTGTGCGCAAATCTGCATGCCTGATATATATATTTTGACAATACAAAAAGATTGGTCGCGAAAACCCCGAGTAAACGTAAAATGAGAAGCAAAAGTGCGATTAAATTGATCGAGCACTTAACTTGATGCGTTTTGATCGTCTTCGTCTCCGACACGTTTTTCAACAGCAAATTTCGAGTTCAGATAAAAGTCACCGACACTACGATAACGTTCTCTATTACGCAAAATGCGATGTAATAAGCGCGTTTCAAGTTCAACGCAAGAGCACGGTCGAAGTAATCAACAACCGATCGATCTTCGCGCTTAATGAACTGACTTCATCATTATACCGAACTAAACTACCACATAAAGTTTTGATCAGGTGGACGTGATATAATAACCATCGCAGGTTGAAACGTTAAATGCTCTCAGTAAATCTGATCTGTGCATTATACATAAGAGACAAAGAAGAAAGACGCACATTCACAACTGGATATCGACTCGCGCGGAGCAGCATTATATCAATTACAAGTTTCCGCTGAACGTGAATTACGCCAAGTCATATAGACTTAGCTTCTTTATTCTGAACTACCATGTAAAGTTTCAATTGATGTGACGTAGAATAGTCGAGGTCAAAGCGTTGATTCGTGTTCGCACGCGTCCTATACACCTGCACTTGAGTGAACCGTATTTAGATAAAACAGTAATACAGTTAGAGCGAGATTTTTTCTGAGCAAAAGTTACGCCATATGCAAGCGAAAAAAGAAGAAGAGGAAACACTTTTTTCTCTGTTTAATATTTTTGTGTACCGTTAGTTAATTATAAATTGTACAATACAAAAATAGCAGAACAGAGAGTATGTATAAAATGTCTTGAAATAACAACTTTTAATTTAATTTAGAATTATCAATTATCTCTTAAACAAAGACATTTTTAAATATTTTAACCAAATTATTTTTAATTACTAAATTAGTTCAGCAATTTTATTTATTTTGTACTCATCACACTTATATTTTATAAAAAAATTCAAATTTATAAATATCCTCTTTTTATTTTCTTTATTATGCAAGCACAATTGCATCCGATTTCTGCATGACGTATAGCATTGAGGCGCAGAATAGTTGAGGTCGAAATGTCGATTCGCTCGTACACATTCCAAACCGCGTTTGCATTGTTTAGTCATGATAAAAGGAAGTGCATTTGCGACTCCAACTTACGTCAGAATAATCTTGCCACCTCTCCTGCGATATACAGAATATTACATATTTACGTGTATCGATATGACAGAGCGTTAATCATTGTACAGACGCGACAAATAGGTAACTGCTTTCGCGGGAGAAAGGGTGTTACGTTAAGAAGATTACGTACGAGTCGCCAAAGTGACGATATTGATATTCGGACCAACAAAATATCGATCGCGTTGCGTAACGAAAGCGTGAAGAAAATGCGGTAGAAATTCGATTCTAGACTGTATTAGCGAAAATAAGAAAAAAAAAACAATATGTAAAATACATTTTTCAAAAAAATGTGCATTTTCTATTTATTATCCGTTTAAATTTATATTTAGAGTTTGAAAGTAAAACGGATGCGTTATCGAATTTTTGCGACTTCCTCGACGAGTTACGTCTACATCGTGTGTCAGCGGAGCAGTCACAGCGACGCCTCGCGTCTGCCACGATTCGTTCGTTCTTTTTTACCATTTTTGTATGTGCCGCGGGTTCGCGACCGTGTTACGCTTTTGCCGGGTATTGATCTGGTTTTACCCCCGCATTCCATGGTCACCCCCTCACCCCCATGCAACTCTGCATCTTCTCGCTGCCCCCGCACAGTGAGTGAATCGTGTATACTACACATAGATGTATCACATAGGCGCTTTCTCTCTCTTTCTCACTCTCTCTTTTATCGTATAATCACATCATGTCGTAATTTAACAATAAGCGTCGGTCTACGTGCATATATCACATTTTCAGCGCTATCGTCTAAAAATATTTTTATTAGTAACACGCGCGCACGATAAGTAAAGGAATATTAATATAAAAGATATTTTGATTTTTTGTATATATATATATATGTAATATATATTTTCTTGTCTATATATTACGACATTGTTCATAACAATCTAAATTAAATGTGGAAAACAACAAGAGAATCAATAAGCAGGATGTTGTGTAAATAATCACTGAACTTCGTTAAAACGTAACGATTTTACTCAAATCATCTTCAGATTAAATACTATAAATTACATTTAACAAATTTAGAACGGATGATCGAAGACACTGAAAAATAACAATAAATTTCACATCACACTACAAAAGATGTCAAGTTAAATTTAAAATTTGTTAGAAGAAACGTTCTTTTTGAATCCAAAATGGAGTAGAAGAAATATATCCTGTTATTTTTACTTCAAGAACAAAGCAAACACAGAAGTTGAAGAATCGAGTTGACAATTGGACATTGAATGCGTGACATAAAAGATAAAACTTTATCTTGATCGCAGATAGTGAGAGCGAAATTACTTTTACGTAGACCTGTCTCTGAAATCTAATTTAGCTCTACGCCACTGAAAAAACTTTCGTCTGCGGAAATTATTTATGTCTTATCACGTACAGGCATTAAAAATATAATATTGAACGCGAAAAAGTTGCGAGAAAAAAAGCCAACGCCCGGATTCTCGCTTGGGGAAGAAGATTAACTGAAAATCTTTTATGGAATCTGTAATCGCGCGAAAAAAAATGTGACACCTAGACGTCTCTATACACAATATTACATTATTTAAACTTGTTGTTCAAAAGGCGAGCTGATATCTTACGTGAAAATACGTTATATCGCACATGCTCTGTCACATATAAGGCGATTGTTTTGTCGTTGCTCCACGAACGTATTTATTTCAAAAATCAAAACATCGATATTGAAACCACAATAATACTTTTTGAGGGAGAAAAATAATGGTCGCGATGTAGATAGTTATTTTTAACTGCCGTCTGATTTCTTTCTTTTTCTCTTTTTCTCTCTCGCTTTCTTTGTACGTGTAATGTGAGTATTTTAAAAGATAGATAAATTTAGGCTATTTAAGTTAGACATCTCTCCAATTAATAATTTTGTATAAAAAATACAAATTGTTTACAAAAATCTACAGGTATATATTTTATACAGAGAGAATATTTTAAAGCAATTTGCAAATGTTTCTCGAGAAAAATCTTTTCAAAAACAATTGCGGGATGAAATCGGATTGTATGCAGACTTAAGAAGTTTAAAAGTGTGCAAGAATAGAACACAGAAATTTTAAATAACTTTCTATATAAATAGTAACGTACATACGGAGAGTGACATTTAAAACATATGTGTATATATATATATAGCAGGTGATTCGTTCTCTGACATTTCCGGAAATATTAAAAATAAACATTTGTGAAATTTACTTCCGTATTCTTTTTCCTCCCGCTCTTTTTCGCGTATTTATTTAATCGTTAACCTTTGATGCGTTATCTTCGCGTGGTTTTGATAAATAGCTATTTTGCTACATTTTTTCTTGATGCGCGATATAATCGTGTCTGTGTAAAAATAACAATTGCAGCAAAATTTGAAACAATTATACGCGTTTCGAGTTTGATCTTACAATTAAACAGATTCAGCGCTAATTAGATACAGATTTTGAAACTGACACGCGATATCATCAGCACACGTCGTTACGTCAGCAGGGAACGCGATATCATTCGTCATTGTAGCGTCGAGCCAACAGAAGTTATGGAGTAAGGGGTGCGTGTACATCAGACGGCAGTGTGGTGCGGCCACTACCTAGCATGCCGGTCATGGCCGCAGAAGCGTGGGCACGCGTTTGAGCTTGAACACGTGCGGACGTACTTGAGGATGTGTATAGCCAGCGCTAAAGAAGGTAAAGCGTATCGTCCGTCGTCGCGAATTCGCAGCCGCTCGAAGGAAACAAGTTTCGGTCTAACAATCGCAATCGTGTCTACGTCACAGCGTTGCCAACAAAGAAGGAAAGAAAAAAGAGAGAGAATAACCCGTGAACGTGAGTTCTGTCGCGTCCAATAAATGACCTTACCCTTGAGATGTGATTAATATCGCGGGTCACGTAAGACCTGCCACACGAACGGGTGAAAGAGACGGCGATTCACGCGGCGAACTTAAAATACATTTTCATAAACGCATACCGAGACCCTTTCCTCATCCGTTCAGATCGATGGTAGTAAGCGTTGAAAAAGACGAAAAGGAGCACGTGGGCGGACTTGCCGGACGAATTTCAAAACAGAATCAATAGATTTATATAGAACAATGCGATTATTAGTGCACTATATATAGTCTTGAGTAATTGATAGAGTAGAACAGATTTCTCAACGAGATAATCTTACGTAAATTAAATTTGCTTAGATAATGTTTGTAGAATTGTTAATCATATAGGAAAGAGAGAGAGAAAGACAAAGAGAACCTAATCAGTATTTTAAAATTTATGGGATTAAATTTTAAAAGAGCAATTTAAAAAAGAGCGATTAAATTATTATTCAAATTTAAGTTGATCAATTAACATGCAACGAATATAATTATTCGATATCATTTATTGTAAAATTCACTAAATACATTTGTGTTTTATTACTCTTATTATTTAGTTTTATTTCATATCTTTAATATTTATTTACATGAATATACAAATATGAAAATTCTACGTTTATTAAAATATTTATTAAATTGTTTTATTTTACGTGCACGCGCGCGCTAGGCATTCAGATAAACCTATTATGTGCTTTTCTCTTGTTAGCGAAGCTTTAAGAGAAGATATTATATCACATCAAACAGACTAGTTCGCAAAAATGCAGGATGGCTGTATACGGCCTGTCAAAAACCGCAGATTTGGTAATGTCTAATTGAAAAAGAGAGTTACTCGAGAAAGGCACGGTTGTATACGATCCACTGACCTAAATCGCACGTTACCACCCCGTTGCCGTCGTCGTCATCGTCGTGTAGATATTCAGGTGAATAGACCGGCATATCCAGATTTGCAGCAGTAGTCAGAGAGAGAGAGAGAGAGAGAGGGGGGTGGAAGGAGAGAGAAACAGACAAGAAGAGTAGGAGAAGAGGGGCGGGAGAGAAGGTCTAATCGATAACCCACTAGATTTTATAGGCCTGTGCACAGCATGTATCGGCCGCTATAATTTCACAGAGGATGGCTCCGCCGCAGGTCCTATAGTCGAATGCACACGCGTATGCATCGGACACATTTCGTGGGATTCGTAACGCGCACTGTATATTAATTTTCCAAGCTCGGTGGTACGTGCGCACTTTTGCGGCATCGGTACCTGCTTCTTCACAAAGGTCAATTCCGCGATGCAAAAATTCTCCTGGAACCGGGAGCTGTATATATATGTATATTTACGTGCAAAAGAACGTGATGCACGAGAGTAACGGCAAACATATACGTTGATCTGTCTATGTGCAAAGTTAATCGGCTTAATTAAACGTTGTATTCCTGAGCTATAAATATGACGCTAAGACAATTTTGTTAGGTGTGACATTTTCACGTGTCTGTATACTCTAAATAACAGCACGTTGCGTTTACTTAGCATGATGAGAACGCATCATACGTACTGTTGTGTTGTTCAGTTAATGGACAAGATATATGTATAAGAATGAATAAATTATAAGATTAACAAACAAGAGAATACACGCGATAATAATAGTCATTGTTTCACGTGATCAAAATTGTTATTATTATTTAATATTTTATTTGCTAATTTAATGGGGCAGCAAATAATTTTCCGATAATTCGCATAAAGTTTTCAATATCTGCGAAGACGTTAATCGGGTTACGGGAACATGGGATCGATCTCTCAAGTCCTCTATTCAATTTATTCTTGCACGGATCGTTAAAGCGACGCTATATCGATGGTATATCGAAATTCGTGAGGTGGTGCTAAGTGTATCTCGGAGATAACAATTTCTTCTGCAACCTCCACAAGACACATATCACCGAGTACATTGATGTCTTTTACGAAACGAGTCCTCAGGAGGATTCTACTATATTTAACTGAATTTCCGAGACATCTCGAATATTATATGTCGTAAAAGTATGAGAAGCGTCAAACGAGCTCTTTAAGTTTTACAATATCTGTAGTTTTAAAAAAGTAATATTAATAATACTGATCTAATAATATGTGAACAAAAAATATTGTACAAATTGAAAAAAAAAAAAAAAAAAAAACAGTTTTGCGCGGTAATACTTTTATAAATCTGATGTATAACCTACTGCATATCGATAGGGGCGATAAGGTAGAGAGCTTCTTTCTGTTATACAGCACCACCTGCTAACAGATGTTTGAACCGGTTTTGAAGCAACAATACCTATTCGTCGATCAATAATGTATACGTAACTATACAGAAAAAATTGAGTATAAAAAAAAAAATCAAAAAGTGATACGCTTGTAATTTATCCAATGACGTTTTTCTAGTTTTAAACAATTGTTTATAAAATATTCTTACTTGTATAAGGTTTACGATATTAAAAAACACGATAAATATTCTTTACGCGATTGCTTCGGGATCACATGATACTCAAATTAGATATTTACGAGACCGTTTGATCCTGATTAACCATCAAATAAAACAGATCTTTCAGCACACACACACATTGAAAGCTTGGCAACGTGATACGCTGAAAAATCAATCACTTGAATTTATTGTTTTAATTCGGGAAGTTAAGTGTGTGTGTGTGTTGTATGTATGTGTGTGTAAAACAAGAAAGAAACTTTAATGACTATAATATTCTGTTCTGGGAAATTAGAATCACTTATTATGCAACGCGCGATTATTTATACGATCAATTTATATGTTATAAATGTCATACACTATTTGTCTATCGTTTATTTATCGTCATCACGTTGGAAATTAAAATTCAAATAGGACGCGATAATAGTTCATTACTTGTGAAACAATGTCCGTAACAAATGCATTAATTTTATATCCTGCTATACAGTTAATCCATTCACACATTATAGTTGAAACATGTTGATGAAAATCCAATCAAATTGAATTCGTACTAATGCGATCAAAATTATCACTATCAATTCGCAAATATTTTTCGCTACGATTTCCGGCGCAACTGCGCACCGGGCGGCGTCTACAAGTGCCGAGTTTGCAATATGCAGATAAGAATATATCTGACGTGTTTTCCGATGTTTCGTTCCTCTCTCATCTTCCTTTATATCGCGCGATTGTGCTCGCTGAGAGAAAATTGTCGCACAAGATTTTCAAATGTCTTTCCAAAGAGAAACGCTTGGCAGTATCGACTACTGCTAGTCGAATGCCTCTGACATGTTTATCCACGTGCACCAAATGCATCAGCGCGTGAAAACCTGCTTCCTTATTTTTCTTTCGCCGTGTGTGTCACGGCGAGATAGATGAAGGACATTCACTTCTTTCGGTAAAACGAGTTAGCTAGCACGCGCAATTTAGCAATGAACCGTCGAGAATAATGGGCGTTCTTTCCTGGTGCGGGCAGGTGCAGGTGGAACCTACCGTCAATTTGACATGTCGAATTATCTCCGACCGACACAAGCGACAAGTTAGTTGCGGCACTATAATTATGTTTTGATGTTATTTACGAGTTTTGCAACATCAAAGAAGAGTCTCGTTATAATTTCAACGATTTAACTGTTTGATTCTCGCTGTTGCATATCGATTGGTCTCGATGTCTCGAATTCATACGCTGTCGATATTGTGTTTTTTTTTTTTTGTATATACGTGCTCCTATATATTATACTAATAAAACACGTAACAAAAAGTAGATTTAATTCTTTATTTATATGCAAATTAATAGCTGCGTTGTACGCGGACTTGCGCACAACACGATTTATAATTTTGCAGTAATAATTTGTATTAATAATTTCCTCTTTTTCTCTTTCTGCCGTTTGCTTCAGTGTTAAAAAACCATTGAACTTTGACTGCACGCGTGCTTTTGAACAATAGTGTAATAATTCAATTTGAAATACACGAATTTGTTAAAACTGATTTATAAAGGCTCTTGAATGTGAAGATGTTTCATAGATGTGTGCGCGCGCGCATGTGTGTGTATGTGCTATCAAACAATCTATAAATTTAAACGCAGCAAAACGAGAAGTGGACAGATTATATAGGTCGACAACACGCACGAGTTGTTGGCGGTAATCCTCCTTGGTAAATCCTTCGCGCGGCTCCAATTTCGCGAGTTATCCTTGAAAATCCGCGCGCTCTTGTATTTTTGCGACGGCGGATGATTTCATCGGCGCCGAGACCTCGCCACCGCGAGACGTTGTTTCCGCAAGTGGACGTGCAATATGCTTCATACAATATATTGATGCACCCCACGCGCGTTCCGATGAAAAATAAGAAGAATCCGGAACCATTGCTCCGATCGTTTTTAACAATAAAATATATATCACTAATTTATAACTGTATACCAAATAATGTATAACAAATTTATTCTGACAATCGAGTCGTATATCCACTTTCATTTTATATAAAACTGAATAGGTACGTTCCGATAAATTTTACACATTTGAAACTTGTGATAAAATTCAGGAACTGAAAGTGTATTTCGAAAAAAGTAGTACCGAAAATATTTGTTAGCGCTTGTTAAGGATTTGTGTTTAATATGCACTTACATAAAAAAATACTAAAAAAATACTAAAAAACACAAGATTGTGCCCGGAAAAATACCGCAGAGAAGCGTTACACGGAGTCAGGAGAAAGTTCTCTTTTTCATTCCATTTTTCTTACTTTCTCTCTTCTGCATAGCTCCTGCGCGCCCTGCATCAGCACCTCGCATCCTCTTTCTCTCTCTCCCTCGCTCCTGCTCTTGTCTCAGTGCGATTCGAATACTAGGCCGTCGGGACTAGACTCGAGAGCGAGCAAGAGAGACGGAGAGAAGACGCGGAAGCTCCGGTGGCGCGACCGAAGAGCTGGTCGAGCCAGTTCAGCTTGGTTAGTCGGGCTGCCGTCAAAGCGCAGCTGGATCCGCAGGGTTTGTCGGCTTAGTTTTGACATTCGATCATTCGCCTCTCTTGTCCGACACGTGCGTGTAGATACACGAGCGCATTGCGTTATCCTATTGACTTTACCTACAAGGGTGCGTTGGTTCGGATGGTTGCGTCACGATTACTTCGACACCCCCGTGAGAACGTTTCGCGACCGAGTCGGAGGCTGCGACCGCGAGAGGAGATCAACAAGAGAGAGCCGACACCGACGACGACGAGAGCGCGTTTAGTCGGTTCGCAGGAGTCGGACAAGTCGGTCGATCGCTCTCGACCCGCACCGATCAGCTGTTGGTTGACGTTCGCCTCGAACAGTCCGACGATCGACCGCCGACACGTGCGCGCGTTTCCGACTCACGAATCAGCCGGTGCTGACGTACGATTCTGCTGACGAATTGAACGCTGCAGTTTTTTGAAAGCGAAACGAGTGCTTTTTTTCATGTTCAATGATAATTTCAATAACCGCGAGCGATTTTTCATTTTTCCATTTCGGTGAACAACTCGCGAGTGTATCCGACGTGCCGGTCGAATCAAGAAATCGTCATCACTAAGATTGATCGTCGATTGTGTATCGGTTCGAAACCTGCGAAGATCGGCGCGATCTGATCGACGCGAGTTTGGTGCGTGTCATATTGTGTCAGTGTCGTAACACGCTAAGAGGAAAAATCGTTAAGGAATAAAAGACCGAGTTTGTGCTGACAACGTGATTCTTTTGAATCGAACGACGGTTCGCGGCGGAAAATTTCTACATCTGTGAATATGAAACCGTCGTGAAGAACGGGGTATTTATTTGCACGAGTGCAAGATCAATGACAAATCGTTCACTTTGCCACGGCCCGCGGCGGTATTGAACGAGCTGAAAAGAAGAATCGGAGGCGCGCGAGTTTGACTTCCTCCTGACGACGTGTATTAGGTCGATTTACGACTACCAGTACAGTAGTGAGTATAGTGAGATTTCTCACGTTCGTTTTCACACATCGTGTCTGTCGCAGTCGTATCCGATGACCGATGAGCAAATACAGCTGTGGATAAGTCGCTCGTATTTCAACCGAGGGTTCTTGTACGTGTGCGAGCGAGTTTCTAAACGGATACGATGAAGCACACGTTTTGCCTTCTTTGATCGATCGATTCTCAACACGTTACGTGACTTTCTTCCGGGGAAAAAAAAAAGAGCGAGAAGATCCTTACACGTCCGGTATTCACAGTCCGATCTTCTACTTAAGATCGTCTTAAATTCATCTTGAGATGCTGCGCGTTTTCACTGGTTATCCGAAGACAAACTCTCGAGAGTTCGATCTTAAATGTCAGATTCGACTACGTGAAAAAATAACAATCTCTTCTTAAAATAATCAAACCTTTTCGCAGACAAATAGCGCGACATATTGTAGGTTTATGAAAAATTATTCACCCGCTTATAATCTAGATTTAGATTTTAGACCCGATAACATAAAGTGAGAAACATAAAATAGGAAACACGCTTTATATTCTTTTATACATATGTAAGTAATGATTGAGAAGTTCAATTTCGGCGCTGACACGCATAACAGGGATTTATCGAGGAACTGTCAGGAGTTACAGAGATATTTTCCTTCAGTTTATTTGGAATATATTTTTATAAAATCACTTGGAGAGAAATGCCGATTTCACGATGGGACTGTATCGCGAAACTCTTACAGGAAAACCGAGATATTTGGCAAAAAGATGAGTATTCGGATAAAAGGAAATACTGTTAAACGTGACTATGACGTGCTCGATACACATATGATCAATTGTAATTGTTGCAAAAGTATTTTAACGCTTATCGTACATGGCTATTTTTACGGTGACAGAAAATTACCCGGCAGCGCACTTCTCGTCTCTCTTGTCCTTGTTATCGTGCAGTCGTTTCGGCACGCGTGCTTAAGTGTGTCTACGGATTATCGCTGCGGCGCCGACAACTCTTTTCGATAAATGCTCTTGAGTAACGAATAATCGACTTTTTTCCGCTCGAGCACGCAATATAAAATATGGATTTGGTGCCGTCGCTCGCGCGCGAACTGTGTCCGACCTTCTTCTCGTTCCGATCTCCCGGACGAATTTAATACAGCTGATACGTTCGTACGTCTCGCGCGACTGGAAGTACGATACGCGTTTTGCCTCACATCCGTTCACGCAATCGTTGGTAAATGGAGCAATCATAAAAGCGCCGGTTGATTCGCATCGCAAATTCATGTCGGAATCAAACGATGAGATGCGGGGAGAAGATCCGAGTTGCTATTTGACGAAAACTATATATGTTCTATTAATAGCTGTAATATTAATTTTTTTACTGTAGTTATGTGTGTAGTACACAAGCAAATCAAGCATTAGTTGTTAACATTCGAATAATAATTGTTCTATATTTTTATCTTATTAATATAAATATTTCTTCCGAAAAGTACGCTACTTGTCTAGTAATGTGCTTTCACACTAGACAGTGCAATTTTTCACTTTTAGCGTAACGTCAACAAACTGAGAAAGAACGAATAGTAAATACCTCTGTTAGAAATTCCTTTTAGAGACTCTTGCATGATAAACATTTTCCAGACTTAATTCCTATTGCAAATATTGATTCTATCGTGCCACTGTAACGTGGACATGCGATGCAAAGCGGTAGGTTAAATCGCAAAGAACGATAAGATAACGCACTTTAAATCGATTAACGTACTATGTTAATATACACACTCGTACGATCTGTAGTTTGATAATTTGTTTCTGGTTCTGGTATTTAAATTTCGAAATGGAATTTTACATGAAAAAAATATATATTAAATATATATTACACATATATTAAATATATATTAAACAGAAAATATAATTTAGAGTTATAATTAAAAATATGTAAAGATAATTAGCGATAATCAAGTAGATAGGACGTCACTTTGCAAAACTGTAAAACCTGTCGGGGGGTTGATTAAGACAAGAGGAGGAGGTTGCGGCTCTAAAGGCGACTCTTGCTTAGACATTCATTTTTAATTAGCGCTCTGACATTGAAACATGTTTCTGGGCACAGTCGAGTATCTTCATCATCATGTATGCGCGCGTGTACATCGCGCTGCGTATCCTTCCTTCGGTGTGTGAAGAAAAATAGAAGGGAAAAGACACACCGACACGGAATTCGAATGAGACGCGGATGTGACGGGAATATCTCGGAATTTAATCGATGAAAGCATATTGGGTATAGTTGTGTAGACTTTACATTTTATTCTCTCTTCGCGACGATTGAAAGAGTTGCGGAAGTTTCGTCCAATCTAATTTTAACATTTGGCTGGAAAGAGCTTCGTTTAAATCTGGAGTCGTAATTGTTTCATAGAAAAGTTATACAACTTTTTGATTCATAAAAATAAACATTCTTTTTCAGCATTTTGAGAGAGTGAAAGAGAAAAAAAATTCCTACATCCAAAATTCCACATTATGAAAATATTTCTACGGATTAGCTTCGAGATTTATATAATTAAAATGGGGAAAAATTAAATTAAAAATATTTTCATAATCAGAATAAAAATAATTAATTAAATTTAACACACACATACACAGAGAGATATTTTGAAATTAAATAGATTATAAATAGCATTGAAATATCTTTCTGGCAACAGAGTAAAAATATCTGCCAACTTTTCAATATAATGAGAAAGTAGCATTACTATAGACTTATATTTAAGACCTTGAGCGATTAAGCTTAAGTGCAGAAATTACGTGCACACTGTGACAGCGAAAGACCAATCGAACCAATAATTTTGCAAAGCATTTCCCGAGAGTGTTCACAATGTTAATACAGATAATTTAGTTGAAGAAGAAAGCTATTTTCGATTAGACTTGATTCGATTACAAATTCCGAATAGAAATCTAATATTTATATATAATTTATATATAATATTTTTTCTTATATTTTATACCAGTAATGATATTCTAACAATTTCATGTAAAAAAACAACATAATAAATATAATAAAAGTAACTATGACAAAAACGTGCATATTCTTATAAAGGTCAAAATAAATAATACATTGTACGAGAATTCACTTGGTTTTATCACATAATTTAATTTTTATAATTGTAAACTTTTTCATAATTAATAAAAACCTATTTTCGCACATTAATATATAATAACGACTAAATGTTTTGGCTAGTAAACATAAAATAACATAGTTTTGAGTTTAACAAATTGCATTCACGTAAATCAAAATCACAATATATTGTTGCCATCATTATTTTATATAATGTTGCGCGCAATGTTGCGGAAATTAATTATTTGCGACAATTGATTAATGATTGAACGATATATTGACGCAGACATTAATCATTTATAATGCACCAGATCGTACATATATTCAAGTATATGTTTAACTATAAGCTCTAGAATATGAATAATTTAAAAAAAGCCTCTAAAATCTTTGCATATAATATCGCTGTGATTCGTCATATATAACGATGAATTCCCGAGGGAAGAAATTCGGTCAACATTGATAAATTGTTGATATTTAGCCTACATGCGTACGACCTACATTGTGACGGTAACTAAATAAGAGGCAAAATGAGAGAAAAAACTCTCAATTATAAATACAAAACGAAACATATGTATGTATTGTACATAAACGCATGTTTCGCAGGAAGATTCCGTTTGCCAAGATTTTCTTCCAGATCGACTGTTGCACAAATCTCAATTGTCTATATTTTATTTATACAGAAAATGTTTTTGCCCAAATCCACAACGGTCATTTCCAGATTCTCGTACTTGGCTTTTACATTTTATTTGCTCAGATCGACTGTTATACAAATTTCATTTGCTTATAATCCATTTACACAGAAATCTTATTGCACAGATCTCGATTCTATGCAAACAGAATATAGGCAATCGGAATCTGAGTAATAAAGTTTTGCCGTATTTCGCGCGAAGAGAATATATAAAGCGATGCGCGATTTGACGGTCGGATGCCATTTCGGAGCACTCAATTCACCGGAATTAATTGAGATCGCACTTGCGCGGCGTATCTCGTCAGGTAAAAAGCCGCGAGGCATAATGCATTTCGTGCGGCAAAGGAAATCGCATATGGACCGTGCCGCACTGTTCTCGAAACCTTTGTGCGCCGCATTGTGATGCCGTATTATCTTGGGCGTAAGTAGGAAATTTCTCAAAAATCTCAGTCATTCACCGCTCGCCGGTTCGAGATGCAACGCCGACTCTATTGACACAGACAAACAGCAGGTCCGATTCGTATGTAAATATGTAAATATTGAAGGAGTTTATAACATTTCTTTACAGTTGATTAGCCAACGTATATATGTTCATATAGATATTTTAAATAATTTAATATGACGCACTATATCTCGAAGGAGAAAAAATAAATTAGTAATAAACAATTCTCTTATACTAACAATAAGTTTTAATAGTATATTTTATTTTTGATACATATATATATATGTATATGTATATATTTATTTATATATTAAAACGTTAAATTTGAAAAATATATTCTACTCCACGTTACTAGAACTCTTTATCAAAGATCTGATATCATCTATTCTAACGATATAGAAATATTATATTTATGTATACCAAAATGTACATATTTTTATATAAATAAGCAGTATGCAATCTCGAAAGTGTGGACTCATCGAGAATTCATTCGTCACACAAGATTCGGACAAGGTTTTCTTTAAAAAATGTTAAAATTCTCCGTTTTCACAATCAAGTCCTTGCATCTGACGTACCTTTCAGATTAAAACAAATTACTGTGCACAAAAATGGCGTACGTCAATTAATTATATAAATTCGAGGTCAACAAAAACAACAGTAGCTCAAGTTTTGGAAGGTTTGGAAACTTCTACATAAAACAGGAATATCAATGATAAATATTTCATGCCATATACATTGAATTTTGAACGTCAAACGTACGCACATAACATGACATAATATTATATCAGATAAAACTCTAAACGATGTAGTACCAGGAAATAAATAAAAAATTCTCTTTGCCCGGAAAGCATTTTAAACATATTAACTCTCTCAAAGAAACTAATAAATATGCATTTCAGAATTTAAATCTGAAATGGATATTTTTTTATTAATTGGTTTTTGATTTGTTGTTGCTTAACAATCACATTATTGAGAAATATTTCCGTCTTTATCTCCACTGTCCTTTGAAAATATCTCACAGCCGCGCGAGAAAGATTGCCGTAAATGAGTTTTCTTTCTAACTAATGCCACTTTCGAAGTCATATTGTTACTCATAAGCGGCGGTGCGTTTAATATGCGGAACGTTTAATGCGCTATGACGAGGAACTTGTACATCCCAACGGCATAAATTCGCAGTTATAAATTGCCAGAGAGCCGCGGTGGGCATATTTACGTGCCATCTGAAAGGCGTTCTGTTTATTTCAACTCGCTAGCTCGAATTTTCAAGCTCGACTTGCGATACGACTTTGTGCTAAGGAAAATTCAAATCTCATCGAGTGTGTTCCCTTATGAGTATGAATTACGAGTATGACCGAAATTATATACTTATTCCTTAGAATAATTAAAACTACGTTAAATTACACTAAAATAAATTCTTATTCTTATTTCTTTACATATAAAATTACGTCAAATATCTTATTTATTACGTTTTTCATTGTTTTTGCAATGATAAGTCATACAAAGGCCGTTCTCCTGAATTTCACGGTTTTTAAATGAAAAACAATTAAAAATTACTATCGACGACGTACAATTTTGCACGGTCACAGTCGCTACATATATTTGATGACGTCAATTCGGCAATTATATGATATTATTGAGAGGTCGTGTGAAACTGATGAATTTCTGACCACACACGCATTCTGGAATATTATTTTTCGCGTGAATGAGAATTTCGAATTTTACATTTATTGAAAACGTAAAATGATAAAAATATGAAGGCATAAATTCTCATATTTGCAAACGCAATATTATGTTCTTAATTTTTGACACGCGCGCGAGCGTAAAACTTAAATATCGAGATTTTTAACATTACATGTGAAAAAAAAATTACTGCACGTGACAATTATATCCTCGGAACTTAGTTTAAAAAACTCTCACTTTTAAACTTGTAAAA